>CM032165.1:4853535-5112040 GCA_018901935.1 Pugionium cornutum
ATTTTAAACATAAACTTAAAAATATGTTATTTTTAAGTATTATTCTTATGTAAATAATAATATTTTCAATATTTAAGTTTTCTAACCGGATGATCCAGTCTGAGTTCAAAATCAAAAATTTTCATCCTTATTTTAAAAATATTTTAAATCTTGGCAAATAGTGAGGGTGTTAATGTCATTCCAAGATTTTAGCCATTTCACATGTAAGTAAGATGAAATTAGGATGTAACAGCTAAGATTAAGTGTATTTATTTTCGTTGTGACAACGATTAAGTTTGATAGAAACTTTAGTTGCACTATACAATGATACAACGATTAAGTGTATTTAGTCTATTCTGACAACAAGTAAGTCTAATCAAAACTTTAGCTACACTATACAATGATACAACGATTAAGTGTATTATATTAATCCTTAAACATATATTTCGGGCAATATTCATCAGTATACATAAAAAGGAAATTTATAAAAGAAAGTAATATTGTTTCTACTCTAACGTTTTCTATATTATTATTAATTTTGCTTCTATATTTAAAAGGATATTTGATAAAAATGATACAAAACTTGAGTGTAAATACAAATCTAACATTTTTAAAAATCATTTGACAAACATAATTCATGCAAGTACAAAAATTACAAAATCATGCAGCATGCAGGTACAAATATTACATAATTATGTTAATAACACAAATAATTTTAAAAAGTCAATTACATTTTGATTTTATATAGTTTATAATTCTAATTAACAAGTTATTTCGTAAAACAAAATCAGAAAATTACCAAAGAAATCTACAATAAAATTTGCAAAATTCTTGAGACGTCTCAAATAAAACTTTTATTCTTATGCAAACTGCCATGAAAAAGAATGTTATACCCTTGTGCGGAAACTTCAAACATGGCAACATTAGTTGGTGCCAAAGGAGTTTGTTATACGCATCGACCACGAAACCTTGCAGCACCTCCGTGGTCAGACTAAAATCAAGAGAAGGCATGCAAGATGGCTCGAGCATATAGAGATATTTCCATACATCATCAAGTAAAAATAGGCAAAATAAAACATTGTGGCCGATGCCTTGTCCTGGCACTACACCCTTATCACCACCATGTAGGCCAAGATAATGGGATTTGAGCATCTTAAGGAGCAATAAGCTAAGGATCTAGACTTTGACAGCACATATGAAGAGTGCGTCCAAGCAACCTCCAAAAAATACTACCAACATGAAGGATACTTATTCTGAGACCGCCGGTTGTGCATTGCAAAAGGGTCTATGCTAGAGCAATTTTTCAGGAACCTCAGGGAGGATGCTTAATGGGTCAATTCGGAGTTGAAAAGGCACTGAGCATACTCACAAACACTTCTATGGCCGCACCTAAGGAGCAATGTGGAGAGACTATATTCATGATGCATCACATGTCTAAAGACTAAATCCATGTCACATCTTTACAATTTATACATGTCTTTACTTATTTCTAACATGTCGTGGGTAGATATATCTATCGATGTTGTATGGTTTACCCAAGACATGGCCCAAAGACTCAATACTTTTTGTGGTATACCATTCTCTAAGATGGCCCATTCAAACGGCTAAATATTCTTCACGCAAGTAGTCCGACTACATGTCCTACCCCAATACATTGTGTCCGGTTTGAACACCATGTTCCTTAGCCATTTTAGAGTACCTTATGGAGTAAATTAGGCACCAAACTGCTATTCTCAGCACCTGCCATCCCCAAAGAGATGGCCAAATCGAATTGGTCAACCGCATATCGTCAAACCTTTTAACGTCCAAGATTGGTACCAACTTAGCTGCTTGGTTGGACTACTTACCTTTCGTGGAATTTGCTTATAACTGTACCACACACTCTACTACTACACTATCACATTTTGAGATTGTGTAAGGCTTTAAGCTACTTACGGCACTAGACCATTCACAATTACCGCCTTTGGAATACTCAAACCAAGATGTAATCGCCAAAGCTGAAGCAATCACCAAACTACACTAGAAGGTCAAATATAATATTGAGAAGAGGATTATGCAGCACAAACGCCAACAGAATAAGGGACGGAAATAAATTATCTTCCAAACCGGAGATTGGGTATGGCTAACATGAGAATCGAGAAGTTTCTGAACCAAAAAAATTCAAGTTGGCACCATGAGAAGATGGACCATTCAGAGTTGTGGAACGCATCAACAAAAACAAGTATCGCCTATAACTGCAGGGTGAGTTACACATCTTTCCAACCTTCAATGTTGTTGAGTTAAACCCTTTCTATGCAGGTGAATAAGTTATTAGGACAGAACCTCTTCTAGAGAGAGGGGATGATAGGTATTTCGATGCCAATGGGCTGGCCCACAGACCTAGCACCAGCCAAATGCTGGAGATGAGAACACCACCAAGAACTCGATCTGGCACAAGGAGGTTAACATAAGAATCGAACAAGGTCGTAGAGAACTTGATCAGCCTAAAGGATCAAGAAAACCCCAAAAACTGCTGAAGACCATGACTGGCATAGAAGACACACGGCTTGAAGAATGGCCGGACAAGCCGAAAGAGCTAAGCGATGGCCATAAATGTCAAACGACCCAAAAGAGGACCACGAGTCCCAAGAAGCACCACGGCCAAGATCCATTAAATGGCTTTTTAATTTGAACGAGGAACCCATATTATTCCACATTAAAAAAAAGCATAACACCTTAAGGGCCGTAGCCATCAAGGTGCATCAAGGACTTTCCATATATGGAGCGCTATGGTACACATTTAATTTCGTATTATTGTTATCTCTTTTTCATATACGAATAGAATCTCAATTGAGTGTAGGTTAGGCATTTACTTTGAGAATATTCACGGTTTGTAAACAAATTTAATTTTCTTTTTTCTTTCAATTGTGTCGATCCATAAATGTCAAGGTCGAAGAGATATATATATATATGTCTATAATGTTTCCTATGCGACATTGTAACATACAATTTTTTTTCTTAACTCAATAAAGAAAGCATTTCTTCTCTCGAATTGTTATCTCTCACTCTAACAATTGTGTGGCTTCCCCTCCTGTTTTTTAAAAAACCCTTTGATCTTTTTGAGTCTTTGCTGATAAAAGGTCATATCTTATGGCAAATCATCTCATAGACATGTTACAACTGAAGAGAACCTTTTTGCTAACTAGTTTTACACTCACCCATCGCCCTTGACCACCTTAACAAAAATTTGTCTTTCAGCCAGTTGTTAAGATATGGCCTTATCACATTATCCTAACGTGTTATTAATAGAAATGTCATGCTGACGTGTTATTAACAAAAATATCATTCTGACGTGTTATTAACAGAAATGTTATGCTGACGTGTTATTAACAGAAATGTCATGCTGACGTGTCATCACCACAGTTAGTTTCAAATAAATATATAAATGAACTTAAGTTACTAAAATAATTTTAATATATTTTATTGTTATTAATTTGGTTAGAGAATCAATATATTTTATTAAACTAATAAAAAATATTATATTTTTACGAATATTTTTCCTTACGCATCGCATGGATATAAATCTTGTTAGTTAGATAAGTGAATAAAAATGAGTTTGAGTGATGAAAATGAACAAGTGACAATAACTTTGCGGAACCAACATATTAGCAAGTTGGGTTGTTCTAAATTAAATAATTAAGTTGGGTCATTCGTAAGAAAGATAATTGTTTAGTTGTTTATAATAGTTTATTCGTAGGTTAGTCAATATTAAAAAAAGACAATCCGCAGGTCGAGTCATTCTTAACAGATCACAACAATGATCTCAGATAGTCAATGTTATTATTCTAATAAAAACACTTATTCTAGGATATGTTTAATCATCACATATTTTAGAGAAATGATATTTGACCCTACTTTCTACTTTAAAATTACAAGGTAATGTCATTTCAAATCATACATGTACTATGAGATTTTTCTCTCAGATAGTCCAGTAATCATAAAAAAAACAACAACATAAATCAAAAGTTAATGACTCAATTAAGTCACACAAATTTATATTATTATCTTATAAAAAATAAATTAATAATTAACCAGAATAATACAAAATGTAAAAAAATGAAAATATAATAGAAAAACATTAAAAGAGATTAGAAGAAAAAAAATAGATATTATGTTGCCAATGTATCTTGGTACGTGGAATTTGAAAACACTTCAGCTCTCAATATAAATATGAATCCTTCAGCTTTTATTCCAAATACGAATCGTTCACTTTTCAATCTAAATACAATGACTTTATTTCTCAATTTCAGTGTGAACCCTTCAGCTTTCAATATAAATACGAAGACTTAGTTCAGAATCTAAATACGAAAAATTTAGCTCTCAATATCAATAAAAAGATTTATTTTGTTCTAAAAAATTCTTCTCTTATTTTTTATAAATTCCTCAGTTACCAGAAATTATTTTTCTATTTATACGATTCCAGCATTTAACTACGCATACTGAATTAAATGCATATCTATTGGTTACACAAACTTTATCTATTCCTGACCATTTGGCTAATGGTTTGACTGTCTTTTCGGATTGAAGCATGAACTCGGGTCTTAAGCATGCTTTGGCTCATCTTCATTATGGGTTGGCTGATTCCAGTTTTGAAGTCAAATTTGGTGCCAACTTAGTCGGTAATCCAACATAAATACGTTCGTTGTAAAGTAGTTGGTACATTTTTTGGTAATTTGATAGTAAATGATGAAAATATTTTCAATAAATATACCCATTTTGTGAGTGGCACTTACAAAAATCATAAACTTGTTTTACATTAAAACAAGCACAATTTTTTTTATCTCAATAAATTTTATTTATGAATTAAAAATTGGATGTATATGCATAAATATTCAAAAAATAATGATGGCAAAATAACTAAAAGATGGTTGCAAGATATTCATGTATTAGAGGGGATATATATGGATAACTTTGGAACGCTATAAAATATTTTTCTCAAACTGCATGACTATAAAATTTATTCTTGTCAACAAAGTGCATAATCTAAATAGAAGATTTATGCTATATTATTATGTTTGGTTTAAACTGGGTTTATGGTGTGGGGACAACAAAAGTAATATGAATGATAATTACAAAGCTTTGGATTTTAATGTATCTAATAATATTTATAATAATCAACAAAAATTTAATTTTCATGAGCAACATGATCAAAAACCATATAGAATTTATGATGGGGTTACCAATGCATTTTACGTAACAATTATGTTTTCCAATAATATTGTTGATGAACACTAGTTAGATGCATAATCTATTTCTGATATGCTAAACACTATAAATTAACCAATCTATAGTGCATATGGAGAAAACAATCCAAATTGTCATTGGCAGCTATGATAATAAATCATAAATCGATCACAACATAACTGAAATTTGTATGGATAATTAGTATTAATCGATTAAAGAGTATTTGTGAAAAGATAATTTATTTGTTTAAACATATTATTATAGAAATTGGTTTTTAGTCTAGGTTTTGCTTTCAGATATGAAATATGTTTAGGTTGATGAAATATAAAATTTTCAATTCCATTATTTGTCGCATTTTAAATTGAAAACTTATACCCAAAATAAACAAAACAAATACTAATAAGTGTTGAGAAAAAATGAAATAATACATAATTACATGTAAATATAAATCGAAGTTTAATAGAAAATAAGAAAAGAAAACTTTTCCAAGTGAGAGCCTCACACCAGGAGAAACATAAGTTTTGTAGTTTCCAGAAGATAAAGGTCCAAGGAAAGATCACAAAGTACATGTTTGGGAGTGCGGTTGCATAAGACTTATTATGGTTAATCGTTTCGTACACTTCCTTATGTTGGACCAAGCGGGGTAGCGCCGGAACATAGAGTTGCAAATTTTTTCAGTGGGCTTCTTGGGTTTCAGATTTTGCGGCGATTTAATCTAGTCTTTATTAGCAGCAACTCCTCTTTGATGGTTTTTGGTGACACAGTTTGTGTGATGGTTGTTGGCACATTTTATTCACAAGTCAACTGTTGGCTCTCTCACTTCTACTTGTCCGACAATCAATTTCACATCCGCGAATCTGTTTTACATTTTTACCGGATATTATCCTTATTTGCTTTTTTGGGGGGGTGTGCTTGGTTTAGGTCGTATATGTTGTTTAAGGGACCTACTCTTTGGGTTTGTTTGTTTCAAAAATCAATTAGGGTTGATTAAGATAATGTCACGTTATTATGTGCTCGGTACTGTTAGTCCATGTTTGTTCTTTGGGGTTTGTGATCTAGATGGTATCTCGCTGCATCATCATCTACCAGTTCCTATTTGAAGATTTTCTAATTTTTTGGTTCACTTTGAAGACGGTATAGTGGTTTCAGTTTTTAGTTGTGCCTTTTTGAGTAAGTAACCGGTTTACAACTGTCAGCAATAAAGGTGGAGATCTTTTCTTATGCTAGTATTTCTTATAAATCATGTGTATATGTGAGATCTAAATATAGTTCACTAATCTAGTTCAATATAAGATTAATGAAGTATTCCGTTATTGTACGATGTAAGCATTATATTAATATACACGTTGGATGTAATGACATTTGACATGCTAAGTCCCTCATTATCCCAAGATTTCATCCGTTGGATTAAAAAAAAAGTCCACAAATCTAAACCGTTAGATCAAAATGAGAAATCTATTTAAGAAGGGTCTCCTCCTTGATTATTTCTCACACCGAAAAATAGTTGAAATATTTCTATATTAAATATCTATCTATGGCTCCATGGTTACAGAAGGTTTTTAATGGATCTACTAAGCGTGTATACGTTTTCATTACTGATGGTAAGTCGTTTGCTATAGATAGTGGAGAGTCCGAGTCTATTAATGATTATATTTCTGATGATGCATACACAAAGATTGATAGAGATCTTACAGATATTAATGCATATCTGCTTAAGTACCACAATTACAACATAGCTCTTAATGATAGTGTTGGTAAGGATAATGGTGTTGGAGATAATGATATTCATACATGGAGGAGTGTAGAATATATTAATATAGAAATATATGAAAGTGAAATAAAGATATCTTGTAATTCTAACAATTTAGGGATATATCGCGGAAACGATATAGATTACTATAATTCTATTGTTGTTAAACATATTGAAGGAGGAGGTATTTCAGTAATGGGATTTAGCCATTAAAGGTAAAACCGAAAGTAACATCAATATTTATTGAAGTAATTCAACTTAATGTCTCTTTTCGTATGTTTCTACCAATAATCAATAATAATACAGTGGATTGTGTTCCTATATGTGAGGAAAAATCTTTTTTCTTTCTCTTATTTTGTTCTTTGTGTTTTCAAGTTTGTAGGAGTTGAGACTCCAATGTAAATTCAAAATAAAATAATGATAAATGTTTGTGTATTAAAAATAAAAATAGTTTTTTCTATTCTTATTGAAAGGTAGATACCACTAGCAAAGCAAGTAGAATCCTTTTTGCTAATTGAATTATTTTTTAAGTATTCAAAAATATGACATTAGATCATAAAGGTGACAAAAATCATAACAAGATTGACTTATACACAGAAAATAAAAATTTCCAAACCAATTTCATCAAAATAAACATGTATAATGTAGTTTTAATGTGACTCTCGTCGAAAAAACAAAATGTAATGGTGGCATTATATTGATGCTACCAATCATATTTGTCTTGATATATATATATATATGTGTGTGTGTATGTATATACGCTTTTAGAAGTAAAGATGATGTATTGGAAATATTCAAAGCATACGAGCTAGTCAAATAAAAATGTTGAGGTACAGAGTTCTAGGATATTAAAAGGAAATATGATACAACACAAAGTTACCATCAATATTTCAAATGATTTTGGAGAAATAAAGTACATTCGTACATATATCTAAACGTGTGGAGAGTTTTTATCAAATTTATTGTGCATACTCCTATAATATCACAATTTAACCTACAAAATTAGATTGTATGTGTTTGGATACAATCATACATATCACAACAATAGTGTATTTCGGTTTTTACTTCGTACATTAGCAAATACAAACATCTATAAAACACAATAATGATATCAAGGAACAAATCTTATAAAGTGTTTTTATGGGTTCTAACAAGCTCATAACCAGTGGAAGGACAAATTTTACAATTGTAATGATTTCAAATAACTTTAACATCAAAAATATTATTAATACCTCTATTATTTTTTAGTCATGCCTCATAAAACACTAGATTGTATGCGTATTAATATAGTATTGTTGGGACTTGGAAGATCAACAATATTAATAAAATTAAATTGAGACGATCGACATTACTAATGAGGATTCATATTCAACTATGGAAATACAGTCGAAAAAAAATTTTAGATCCAAACCTGGTGAAATAAAAAAGTGAAGTGCAAGAAACGCTTAAAATTTGGTGGTGTACATCATGATATTGCAGAATTGTACGTTACACAATAAACATTGTGTAACACATGATTTGTTGAAAAATTATGCGATTATATAGGAATGTTGCATAGATGATGTTGGCATAAGAGATACTCTATTGCAACATGGATATCAAAGAAAATGTGCAAAACATGTTTATAAAGTGCTAACATGGTAAATACTTTTAAGATTTTCGAGGATAAAGAAATCTTTGATAAAGGTGAAAACGGGATTGAATATCTTTTCATATCCTCATCTAGGATGAATTTTTAAGACTTGATGTCATGGACTCTATAAATATAGTGATTATGAGTCAAAATTATGTTTAGCCAAAATGGAGAGAAGAAAGAAGAAAAATACCAAGAGTTTTGGTTAATATTTGACGTACGTGTTGTGTGCATCACATAATCTATGTGTTAGAACCGCTTATATCAAAGACAAAACAGGAGGAATATTTTTATATCTTTTTGTTCTTAGATTTGTATTTTAGGTGATTGATTGATTTTGAACTAAGAAGTGTGTTAGTCTCAAATAATTCCATTACGTAAAGTATTGTTGTAAGATTTTCTAAATAATGTTTAGTGAAGAATATGAGGACGCTGGCACATTGCTAAACCTCGTTAATTTTTGTATGTGATTATATTTTTAGTTTTACAATTGGTATTAGAGCATGACACCTAGCCAAAGGACCATTTTTTGAAATAATGTGAGAATCCTATGTTGTTAGATGCTGCATGTTGTGGACAGTAAAAATGAGAGTGAGGACCAACATACGTAAAATTGACGACGACACTAAGACGGTTGTTGCATGTGGTTGGTAAGAAGCGTATGTGACATCTAAATGCAAAGATAAAGTAATTAAAATGAAAAAGGTGGACTGTAACACAGAAAAAAAAACTACCAAATTTTAACTCAAATTCATTGAATGCTATCTTCAAATGATTGGATAAACGACACTTTGAACTGATACAAGAGTGTTACTCAGCTAGAGAGATATGAGTTATACTGCAAAACATATTTGAAAGTACGAATATATTAGGAGGATAAGACTCGATTTGTAGGCATCAAAATTTGAAAATTTTCAAATGACTAATAACAAGATAATAACATACTTAGGTAAATAATACAAAGAAGAAAAAATTCTAAAAATATTTGTGGTGTTTACTTGGTAACTTTGTTGCATTGAAAGTTGTGATAAAAATGAAAATGAATACCGATGAACTTAAGTTTGATGAGGCCATTGGGAGGCTTCAGGCTGATGATTGAAATAGAACCTAAGGATCCCAAATTTGTTGAAGATTATGTGTTCACAATTGATGAAGATAGACACAAAGTTCATAAACTTGAAGAAGTTATGTGCTTCTTGTTTAGGCCTTGAAGAAAACATGGATCGTTTGTGTCACACGTTCACAAAGAAATCGCCCAGAAATGAAGAAGTACAAAATGAGATGACATTAAGTGCTATAAATGTCATGATATTGGGCATATCAAATATGTTTGTCCATCATTCAAAAAAAAGGCATCAAGTGTAATTAGTGTAACAATTATGTCATACAAAAGCAAATGATGTAAACACAAAAAAGGAAGCAGAGGATGCTTGAAAGTTATAGTGATACAAAATCATAAAGAAATGAAGATTTTCTTAATCTGGTGGCCTTGCATGGAGTGACACATCTTGAGATAGAAAGTAAAGAATACGAACCTTGTATTTAATCTGGTGGCCTTGCATTTATATGTATTATAGATTATTTGTTCATCTTTTACCAATCAATTTTATATAGCATAAATGTTACAGTCTAAGATGTACATTTTGCGTTCTTACATATTTTCTCGAGTGATTTTAATTAGAAATGTGACAAAAAATGGTTGGAGCTTGGCAAGAGAGGAATTATTGATTGGTGACTGATGAAGTGGATTAGAAGAGCTGGCCTGACTGATGACTCGATCCTGAGAGAAAGCCAAGTCTCTGGAATTTGCACCAATCAGCCAGTAGGCTGATGGCATTGGCCGATCGTATAGAGAATTGAAATCAGCCAAGTTTCTGGAATGACTGCCGATCACATAAGCCGAAGGCTTAGGATGCCAAGTCTTTGGAATTTTTCAGCCAACAACCCCTTGGCCAATGGCACCAGTCGATCGACTAGCTCCCCGAATGCATGAAGACCGACCTTCTGGAGTTCTCAGCCATCGGCCCCTTTGCCAATGGCAAGTTGATCGCGGCTTGTTTCTATATTCTATTTTTTCTTTTCGGTTTGATCCGGTTTGTCATGGGGATGACTATTTTTAGTAGATTATATAAATTTGTTAGCTCTAGAAAACCTAAGTCTTCTTTTCCTTTTGCCTCTTTTAGCTAAAAACAAAATTCATGTTTGTTCTTGGGATTCTCAATAGATTTATACAATTATAGTGAAGAATTCTTTACTATTTTTCTTTAATTATGTTTTGCTTTTCATATTCATTTGTATTTGTTTTTGCTATTACCATGTGGGAGTAGTTCTCTATATAGACTAGGGAATGGGATGTTGATTAGTGATGCTAAAGGTCAATATATTATAATTTTTCGTAATTAGGATGTGTTTAATGATAGGATTGATGTAGCTAATCAATTTTTATACTTATTATATTTTGCGCCCTATAGATTTCGGATAAATGTATAGGTAAAGCATAATCAAAATTTTCACATCCTAACCAATGATAATTGATATTTAAGATGATTATTAAACTAAATAGACTTGAATTTAATGATTACTAGTCAATTTATTACCGTATAAAAGATTTGATTAATCAAGCTATTAGTAAATGAACTATTGTCATGATAGTCGATTATTATAAGAAAGTGATATACGTTATAGGAATGTATTTGATTGACCATGTAAACATCATTAGTTAGCAAATAATCACTCTGAATCCATTACCGTACATACCGTCCATTGTGTTATCTATCATCCATATGTATTAATTTCTGAATTAATCTTAGCGGCTTGTTTTTTTGCTTATTCTAGTAATTCACAATTCATTAATTAGAAAACAAAACAAATACCCCCAATTCAAATTTTCTTAAATTTTACTGTTTATTGGATCTTAGTGTGTTATTATTTCTTTCATGTGAATTCAATACCCCAAATTACTACTCTGATTGCTTTGCACTTGGAGTTGTATTTGGAATGAAACTTATCTCCCATCAATGTTCAAACTGAATTCAAAAGCCTCGGTGAGAATTGGATTCAAGTGACCAATGATAACTTTCAGCTGATCAACGATAAGAGGATTCTTGAATCGAAGGTAAACATTCTAGAATTAGAAAAATATCAAGGGAATATTTTAAGTGAAATCTTTTTTCCCAAAAATGGAATTGGAAGACAATAACAATAAGAGCTATATATCAAGGGAATATTCTATTTGTAGAATGTGAAAAGAATACATTTTTGGAAGATAAAGTCTTTAGGATGTATAAAATTTTTATGTCAGAACTTGAGAAGACCAACGAACCATTGTCTGAGCTATCGTAAATTAAAAAGCAAATCCGTATGTTAAACGAGGCATATGAGATTTTGGATTAGATTTTGGTTGTGGAAAGACTATGGAACACAAAAGCTAGTCACGGTTATCAAGGAAATGCATCGAGTTCAAAAACTATCTTGGTTAGAGGAAATACTAATGAAACAAATAATAAAAATGTGTTGGATGATGTGATAACAGCAATACTAGGGAGATTGTTTCAACAAGGTTGGATAACATAAAATCCAATTTCTCCAACGATTTTTGGAAATATAAGATGTGTTTCTTTTCTGATAAATTTGGCCACATTAAGTTTGTTGTTACAAGCTTTTAGAAGGTATTCATGGATATGTGATACACCATGAATATGACATAAATGTTGTGAAATTTAAAAGGGTTTCGATGAAAAAATCAAATCTTCACGGTAATATCAAATCTACTTCAGATTCGATAATTCAAAAATTTCAAGATCATGCAAGTATGAGTGTTCAATACACATAGGAAGTGGTAAAAATAATTGGAAATGTAAAATATGAAGATTCAAAGCGATGGAGAAAAGGTGGACTAAAAGACTTTGAGCAAAGTGAATGTTTCAGTAGGTGTTACTATAGTCACTGTATGATTTGGGTTTTTTAAAGAGTTTTATTACTCAAGCATTAGGAGTTTGACGAGTGTGATAACACTTGCTTAAGGAGGAGCTTCAGATGGTGTTTCTCAAAGTTTTTAGCAAGTGAGTTTTAGTTGTAAGATTCAACGAAAATGGATTTATTGTTAGCTCCAAATCTGCTAGAACAAGAAAATGTAGTACAAGACATACTTAAGAGTTGTTGATGTTAGATTAAGATGTTGGAGAACTCTATGTTACATAATAAATGTTTGTGACACAAGACCTGCTTGAAAACTATGCTACTACATGAATATTTTATTGAGATGATATTGGTATAAGAGATGTTACGTTGCAACATAGAAATCAAGAAAAATACGAAAAACGTACTTATGAAGTCCTGACATAGCATTGAAGAGTTATTTGGAAAAGAAACAAAATACTTGATAAAGATGCAAACTAGATTGGATATCTTACCATACTTGCATATAAGGTGAATATTGAAGGTTTTACATCATAGAATCTATAAGTCCAATGATTATGAGTCAATTTAGGTTTCGCTAAATTGACTACAAAAAATTGAAAGTTTGAGTCTCTAAAAGAGTACACAGATCTCTTGTTTACAACACATAATCTCTAAAAAAATGTCAAGCAAATTAAAATTGCGTCTATTCTTTATTAGTAATTTTATTAGTATGTATAATAAAACTAGATTATTGAGAGATAGCTTTAGAGACGAGAATGAGTTAAAAACATATATACCTTTCTTCTAGTTGAATCCTTTTACGACCAACCGGGTTTTGTATATGGGTTTTGAACTTTCATCTTCAGAATTTATCTGGTACATCCAGTTGTTCTTCAAGGGTTTTCTTCCTATTGGTAACTTCACAAACCCGTATATGTGATTCTCATACAAGGATTGCATTTTATCTTGCATGCCTTTTAACAAATAATCGTTATAACTGTCAAGAATGACATCCTCTGATGCTCCTCCTCTTCCGTAACGGTCACATACTTATTTGGAGTATATCTTCTAAATGGTACCAAAAATCTAGCTGACTCTCTAAGTTCAGGCTGTGAAAGAACATCATGTCCCTCTTCTTCTTTGGTATTGTCATTATTAGAATATGAGGTAGTGGCACCTTCTTAAGGGTCAACATTGCCATTCTCAGCTAGTTCTTCTGATTTGTTATGCAATTGATGAGGTTCAACATTTCTACTAACCCTTAAATTTTGGTTTTTCAGATCATAGAATATCTTTGATTGTCTGATCCTCTTAGAATACAACATCCTGACTTGTGACAACCTTTCTATTTATCGAATCCCAAAACCGATGAACTCGTGTCTTGGTGAACCAACATAGATGAACTCTTTCATCTTGAAGTCTTGCTTAGCTCGTTCATCTTGAAGAATATGGACAAATGCTCTACACTCAAACAGTTGTAAATGGTTGTAATATACTTTTTTCTTGACCAGACTTCCTCGGGGATTCATCCAAGGAAACTAATGGTGTGAGGTTGATGATGTGAAATACGTTCAATATAGATTCTCCTGAAAATGAGTTGGGTAGTTTTTCATGAGAGAGCATACACAGAACTCTACGTTCGATTGTACGATTCATTCTTTCAGCAATACCATTTAGTTGTGGTATCTTGGGTGTTGTCTTTTCCATCCTGATTCCATGAGTTTTGTTGAATGCCTCGAAGGGACGTTGGTACTCACCACCATTATATCATTGAACACACTTGATTTTTTCCGTGCTTCATTCCACTTGACTACCACTACAAGAAAACTGCCAAAATGCAACTGCATTTTGCGACCACATTTGCCATGGATATGCGACCAATTTACGACTACAGAGCAGTAGTCGCAGATTGGTCGTAATTTTGGGACTAAAAACCGTAGTTACTAATCAGTCGCAATGCGCAACCAATTTGCGACTACTATGCTACTACCATGCGACTGTGTTTGTCATTCGCTAATCAGTCGCAAAGTTGCGACTGATTAGCGACTGCCTATGGAAGAGTGACATGTTGGTCGCATATTGGTCGCAAAATATGCGGCCAAATTGCAACCACGGTTGGAGTGGCTCTTCAGTCACAAAATGGTGGCAAAGACACAACATAAAAACATGTTCGAGGTAGGTATACCGGCATTTAAGTGACTACACTTTTGTGGTCGCAAAGTAGTGGTAAAATCGTATATATATATGCCCTCATGTCGTATTCTCTCATTTGTAGAATAAAAAGGAAAAAAACTTCAAACATGTGGGGAAATTATAATAATTCGATAGATTGGAAAAGGATTGATAATCAAACAAGAAATATATTGGCGGAATTTTCAGAATGCATGGAGTAGTTCATGAATTTTGCAAGTAGTCAACCAATAGTTCAAAGTAGCGGAGGTAAGTTTTTCTTTCCTTATATTAATTGCAAAAACGATAAATTTCTTCCAGGACGCAAAATATGAAATCATCTATATAGTCGAGGATTTATGCCAAATTATTATATTTGGTATAAAAATAGAGAAGAGATGAATATTAAGTTAGGGATGAGTAGTCGGGGTGATATCCAAAGAAATCCGAGAGGTACATGTGGTAGTAGTGAAGAAACAGGTGGGACATCCGGTAATAGATATGTTGAAACGGTGACGGATGCATTTCGTGAGATCACGACTGATGAGTACTATAATCAGAACGAGTAAGAATATAATAATGTAGAAGAACCAAATTTAGAAACACAAAATTTTTACAACATGTTTGAAAATGCGAAAAATCTATTGTATGATGGTTATCATGAAAGGCATTCACGGTTATCTTTAGCTGCTCGGTTCATGAACATTAATTCTGATGTTAATATACCAGAGAAATGCATGGATTTTTGGGTGGAGCTGTTTACAGAATATTTGTCTGAGGGAATCAGGCAACGGGTACATATTATGAAACCAAAAAACTGATGTAAAATTTAGGCCTCCTGTTTTATACAATTGACGTGTTTGTTCACAATTGTATGATCTTCTGGAAAGAAGATGAGAAATGGGAAAAGGCAGATTTTGCGATTTCCCCAATATAAGCCAAGCGAGGGCAAGACGAGAATACTTTTCAGTCATATGTGATATTTACCTATAGACGACACACTTAAGAGAATGTATCAAAGTGAGAAAACCACAGAGGCAATGAGGTGGCACGCAGAGCATGAAGCAGAAGACAGAGAAATTAGTCATCCATCTGATGTTGCGGAGTGGAAAAATTTTCAATATCTACATCCAAGATTTGCTGCTGAATCTTGAAACGTTTATCTTGGCTTATGTATTGATGGGTTCAATACATTTGGGATATCTCGAAATCATTCATTATGGCTGGTGATTATCACTCCATATAACTTGCCACCGGATATGTGTATGAAGAAAAGTACTTGTTTCTAACAATTTTGAATATTTTTCCGACCTTTGATTGATGAGTTGAAAGAATTATGGTCTACGGGAGTTGATGCATACGATGTATCGTTGAATCAAAATTTCAATCTAAAAGTCGTGTTACTATGGACGATAAGCGATATTCAAGCTTATGGAATGTTGTCAGGATGGACAACGCATGGTAGACTGTCTTGTCCAATTTGTATGGATGATACGAAGGCATTTCAATTACCAAATGGTAGAAAGACGTGTTGGTTTGATTGTCACAGAAGGTTTCTTCCTAAAGGTCATTCATTACGGAAAAATAAAACAATTTTTTAAAAAGGGAAGCACGCTTTGAATGACTATACTCCACAATCATTGATAGGCGAACAAGTTTTATACGAGTAAATAAAAATTGTCAATCCTCTAAGAACATCTGACTGCGGAGGAAACGGTCATGAAAGTAAATAAGAAAGTTATGGAAGCTGAAATAATTGGCACAAAGAAAATATATTTTGGGAGTTTCCGATTCACTTTGATTTCAAGCAACTGAATCCGGTCTACTCCTACAAGTGTTGTTTTGCTACTTCTCTTCAGAATTCTTTTAGTGCTCACATTTTCCACGGTGGATTGAATACTGACTATTTTTATGTGAGTTGATTCCATTTCCAGGATGTTGACTTTTTCTTCCAGCATTGCCTTGTCTTTGAGGAGTTTCAGATTCCCTTGCACTCAAGACATTTTAGCTCCTTGCACTTGGTGAGGGGACACTCAGATTTGAAGTGTCCATACCCTTCACATTCGTGACATTTGAGATCTCGTTTCCTACTTCCTCGTCCACTTTACATCTTTGATGCCCGTTGAGGATATCTCTCACTGTCAGTGCTTTGTTCTCGGCCAAAGGGTTTGGTTTGTCCTCTTTCAACTCTTCTTAGGGCCTTCTTTAAGCTTATTGCTATCAACATCATACTCTCCTCAAGCTTTTGATGTATATTCTCCTCAAGCTTCCTCATCATATCCATTTCTTCTTCAGCTGTGAATGCGATCACTTTACTCACCTTGGGTTGTTCAGCACTTGTTCCCATATCTTGAGCCTTTAACATCCCAAGAAGTTGTGAGAACTTAATATCATCATTGTCTATAGCTAGCTTCAGCACCGCTTTATGTGGTCCAAATTTTGACGGAAGACATCACATGAGTTTTTTACCAGCTTTTTATCCTTGTATTCCTTTTTCTAAAACAGCTGTCTCATTTGTAATTGAGCTTAATTTAGATCCAAAACTTGCTATGGTCTCATCGTTCCCCTTGCAAAGATTCTCAAACTGAGATGCGATGTGGTCTAGCCTAGTTCTCTTGACACATGATGTTCCCTCGATTGAGTTCACTAAGATGTCCCATGCATCTTTTGCAGCTACGAATCCTTGCACAAGCTTGGACTGCTCCAAATCAATGGCACATAAGATTTCTGTTAAGGCTTTAGAGTTGTACTTAGATGCGCTTTTATCTACCTCTGTCCACTTTCCTTGGGCTTTGGTATATTTTCTCCCTCCTAAGTAAGAATTGTTGGTTTTTCCCAATCTAATTCTACCGTGGTCCATGCGTCTTCATTTATTCCACGAATCCATTGTCGCATACGTATCTTCCAGTGACTAAGTTGTTCTCATCTAGTATGAGCGGTTTCTGCCCAACCAAAACTTCTTTCGGTGTCTCCATATTCCTCCACAAGATCTCAACATGTTGACAAAACCTCTGTTTATCGATGGGACCTTGCTCTGATACCAATTGAAGAATCAAAATATAGAGACTATGTATAACTTGTTTAACTTATAACTTTACGTTTATTAGAAATCTATTAAACCCGATTCTTACAATCTGTTTAATCCGTTTTACAAGGCATTACATAGCAATTCGTCACTGCTGATTCCTAATCTACCCAATCTCACACATAACAACAATTGTGTATTCTCTTTATTCACTAACCAAAAGCTTGTATCACCACACACAACTTTCTCCTATGCCACACCTAAAAACCTTAAGCGGCTTCTACAATGAAATATATATTTATACTTGCCTCCATTAGGTCTGTCTCCTTCCTTTTCCATGAGACACAATATTCCGAAGCTCCAATCTTCCTTTTCGTCAAAATCTTTTTTTTGCACGTCTTCTTAATCCAGCTCCAATAGAATTAAGCCACGTGTACTCCTCTCTTTTGAATTGTTGAACACTTTGTTTCAACAGTCTCCGTCTCTGTCGGTTCCAATACTACTAATTTGCATGGTTTGTAACTGGTTATTATTAGAAGTAAGTAGTTACCAATCAAACCCATTGGCCTATATATTTGAACACTTTTAAATGTTCAATTCATATATTCATCTATACGCATATAAAAACTATTTTAAATTTCAAAAGGAGAATAAATAATCACTCAAATTATATAAAGGGCGATAGAAAAAAATAGTACTATTTTAAGTTTTTATTTTAAATATAACACTATTTGTTTAAATTTCCAAAAATAACACAAATTTAATATTAAAATACATTAAAACTTATTGTTAATAAAAAAATAAGAAAACTCTAAATTAGAAAAAATGAACCCAAATATAATGTTTTAACTTTATATATAATTTATATATAATAAATATGTATTTTTTAGAAAATAATTTGTGGTATTTTTGGAATTTTAAGTTTAAAATGCTAAATTTTAAGTAAAAACTTAAAAATATATTATTTTTAAGTATTCTTCTTATGTAAATAGTAATATTTTCAATATTTAAGTTTTCTAACCGGATGATCCAGTCTGAGTTCAAAATCAAAAATTTTCATCCTTATTTTAAAAATATTTTAAATCTTGGCAAATAGTGAGGGTGTTAATGTCATTCCAAGATTTTAGCCATTTCACATGTAAGTAAGATGAAATTAGGATGTAACAGCTAAGATTAAGTGTATTTATTTTCGTTGTGACAACGATTAAGTTTGATAGAAACTTTAGTTGCACTATACAATGATACAACGATTAAGTGTATTTAGTCTATTCTGACAACAAGTAAGTCTAATCAAAACTTTAGCTACACTATACAATGATACAACGATTAAGTGTATTATATTAATCCTTAAACATATATTTCGGGCAATATTCATCAGTATACATAAAAAGGAAATTTATAAAAGAAAGTAATATTGTTTCTACTCTAACGTTTTCTATATTATTATTAATTTTGCTTCTATATTTAAAAGGATATTTGATAAAAATGATACAAAACTTGAGTGTAAATACAAATCTAACATTTTTAAAAATCATTTGACAAACATAATTCATGCAAGTACAAAAATTACAAAATCATGCAGCATGCAGGTACAAATATTACATAATTATGTTAATAACACAAATAATTTTAAAAAGTCAATTACATTTTGGTTTTATATAGTTTATAATTCTAATTAACAAGTTATTTCGTAAAACAAAATCAGCAAATTACCAAAGAAATCTACAGTAAAATTTGCAAAATTCTTGAGACGTCTCAAATGAAACTTTTATTCTTATGCAAACTGCCATGAAAAAGAATGTTATACCCTTGTGCGGAAACTTCAAACATGGCAACATTAGTTGGTGCCAAAGGAGTTTGTTATACGCATCGACCACGAAACCTTGCAGCACCTCCGTGGTCAGACTAAAATCAAGAGAAGGCATGCAAGATGGCTCGAGCATATAGAGACATTTCCATACATCATCAAGTAAAAATAGGCAAAATAAAACATTGTGGCCGATGCCTTGTCCTGGCACTACACCCTTATCACCACCATGTAGGCCAAGATAATGGGATTTGAGCATCTTAAGGAGCAATAAGCTAAGGATCTAGACTTTGACAGCACATATCAAGAGTGCGTCCAAGCAACCTCCAAACAATACTACCAACATGAAGGATACTTATTCCGAGACCGCCGGTTGTGGATTGCAAAAGGGTCTATGCTAGAGCGATCATTCAGGAACCTCAGGGAGGATGCTTAATGGGTCAATTCGGAGTTGAAAAGGCACTGAGCATACTCACAAACACTTCTATGGCCGCACCTAAGGAGCAATGTGGAGAGACTATATTCATGATGCATCACATGTCTAAAGACTAAATCCATGTCACATCTTTACAATTTATACATGTCTTTACTTATTTCTAACATGTCGTGGGTAGATATATCTATCGATGTTGTATGGTTTACCCAAGACATGGCCCAAAGACTCAATACTTTTTGTGGTATACCATTCTCTAAGATGGCCCATTCAAACGGCTAAATATTCTTCACGGAAGTAGTCCGACTACATGTCCTACCCCAATACATTGTGTCCGATTTGAACACCATGTTCCTTAGCCATATTAGAGTACCTTATGGAGTAAATTAGGCACCAAACTGCTATTCTCACCACCTGCCATCCCCAAAGAGATGGCCAAATCGAATTGGTCAACCGCATATCGTCAAACCTTTTAACGTCCAAGATTGGTACCAACTTAGCTGCTTGGTTGGACTACTTACCTTTCGTGGAATTTGCTTATAACTGTACCACACACTCTACTACTACACTATCACATTTTGAGATTGTGTAAGGCTTTAAGCTACTTACGGCACTAGACCATTCACAATTACCGCCTTTGGAATACTCAAACCAAGATGTAATCGCCAAAGCTGAAGCAATCACCAAACTACACTAGAAGGTCAAATATAATATTGAGAAGAGGATTATGCAGCACAAACGCCAACAGAATAAGGGACGGAAATAAATTATCTTCCAAACCGGAGATTGGGTATGGCTAACATGAGAATCGAGAAGTTTCTGAACCAAAAAAATTCAAGTTGGCACCATGAGAAGATGGACCATTCAGAGTTGTGGAACGCATCAACAAAAACAAGTATCGCCTATAACTGCAGGGTGAGTTACACATCTTTCCAACCTTCAATGTTGTTGAGTTAAACCCTTTCTATGCAGGTGAATAAGTTATTAGGACAGAACCTCTTCTAGAGAGAGGGGATGATAGGTATTTCGATGCCAACGGGCTGGCCCACAGACCTAGCACCAGCCAAATGCTGGAGATGAGAACACCACCAAGAACTCGATCTGACACAAGGAGGTTAACATAAGAATCGAACAAGGTCGTAGAGAACTTGATCAGCCTAAAGGATCAAGAAAACCCCAAAAAATGTTGAAGACCATGACTGGCATAGAAGACACACGGCTTGAAGAATGGCCGGACAAGCCGAAAGAGCTAAGCGATGGCCATAAATGTCAAACGACCCAAAAGAGGACCACGAGTCCCAAGAAGCACCACGGCCAAGATCCATTAAATGGCTTTTTAATTTGAACGAGGAACCCATATTATTCCACATTAAAAAAAAGCATAACACCTTAAGGGCCGTAGCCATCAAGGTGCATGAAGGACTTTCCATATATGGAGCGCTATGGTACACATTTAATTTCGTATTATTGTTATCTCTTTTTCATATACGAATAGAATCTCAATTGAGTGTAGGTTAGGCATTTATTTTGAGAATATTCACGGTTTGTAAACAAATTTAATTTTCTTTTTTCTTTCAATTGTGTTGATCCATAAATGTCAAGGTCGAAGAGATATATATATGTCTATAATGTTTCCTATGCGACATTGTAACATACAATTTTTTTTCTTAACTCAATAAAGAAAGCATTTCTTCTCTCGAATTGTTATCTCTCACTCTAACAATTGTGTGGCTTCCCCTCCTGTTTTTTAAAAAACCCTTTGATCTTTTTGAGTCTTTGCTGATAAAAGGTCATATCTTATGGCAAATCATCTCATAGACATGTTACAACTGAAGAGAACCTTTTTGCTAACTAGTTTTACACTCACCCATCGCCCTTGACCACCTTAACAAAAATTTGTCTTTCAGCCAGTTGTTAAGATATGGCCTTATCACATTATCCTAACGTGTTATTAATAGAAATGTCATGCTGACGTGTTATTAACAAAAATATCATTCTGACGTGTTATTAACAGAAATGTTATGCTGACGTGTTATTAACAGAAATGTCATGCTGACGTGTCATCACCACAGTTAGTTTCAAATAAATATATAAATGAACTTAAGTTACTAAAATAATTTTAATATATTTTATTGTTATTAATTTGGTTAGAGAATCAATATATTTTATTAAACTAATAAAAAATATTATATTTTTACGAATATTTTTCCTTACGCATCGCATGGATATAAATCTTGTTAGTTAGATAAGTGAATAAAAATGAGTTTGAGTGATGAAAATGAACAAGTGACAATAACTTTGCGGAACCAACATATTAGCAAGTTGGGTTGTTCTAAATTAAATAATTAAGTTGGGTCATTCGTAAGAAAGATAATTGTTTAGTTGTTTATAATAGTTTATTCGTAGGTTAGTCAATATTAAAAAAAGACAAACCGCAGGTCGAGTCATTCTTAACAGATCACAACAATGATCTCAGATAGTCAATGTTATTATTCTAATAAAAACACTTATTCTAGGATATGTTTAATCATCACATATTTTAGAGAAATGATATTTCACCCTACTTTCTACTTTAAAATTACAAGGTAATGTCATTTCAAATCATACATGTACTATGAGATTTTTCTCTCAGATAGTCCAGTAATCATAAAAAAACAACAACATAAATCAAAAGTTAATGACTCAATTAAGTCACACAAATTTATATAAAAAATAAATTAATAATTAACCAGAATAATACAAAATGTAAAAAAATGAAAATATAATAGAAAAACATTAAAAAGAGATTAGAAGAAAAAAATAGATATTATGTTGCCAATGTATTTTGGTACGTGGAATATTTTGTCGTAAAATTATCACAATGTAGTGTGTGAGAACTGAATTTGAAAACACTTCAGCTCTCAATATAAATATGAATCCTTCAGCTTTTATTCCAAATACGAATCGTTCACTTTTCAATCTAAATACAATGACTTTATTTCTCAATTTCAATGTGAACCCTTCAGCTTTCAATATAAATACGAAGACTTAGTTCGGAATCTAAATACGAAAAATTTAGCTTTCAATATCAATAAAAAGATTTATTTTGTTCTAAAAAATTCTTCTCTTATTTTTTATGAATTCCTCAGTTACCAGAAATTGTTTTTCTATTTATACGATTCCAGCATTTAACTACGCATACTGAATTAAATGCATATCTAGTGGTTACACAAATTTTATCTATTCCTGACCATTTGGCTAATGGGTTTGACTGTCTTTTCGGATTGAAGCATGAACTCGGGCCTTAAGCATGCTTTGGCTCATCTTCATTATGGGTTGGCTGATTCCAGTTTTGAAGTCAAATTTGGTGCCAACTTAGTCGGTAATCCAACATAAATACGTTCGTTGTAAAGTAGTTGGTATATTTTTTGGTAATTTGATAGTAAATGATGAAAATATTTTCAATAAATATACCCATTTTGTGAGTGGCACTTACAAAAATCATAAACTTGTTTTACATTAAAACAAGCACAATTTTTTTTTATCTCAATAAATTTTATTTATGAATTAAAAATTGGATGTATATGCATAAATATTCAAAAAATAATGATAGCAAAAGAACTAAAAGATGGTTGCAAGATATTCATGTATTAGAGGGGATATATATGGATAACTTTGGAACGCTATAAAATATAAAATTTGTTCTTGTCAACAAAGTGCATAATCTAAATAGAAGATTTATGCTATATTATTATGTTTGGTTTAAACTGGGTTTATGGTGTGGGGACAACAAAAGTAATATGAATGATAATTACAAAGCTTTGGATTTTAATGTATCTAATAATATTTATAATAATCAACAACAATTTGATTTTCATGAGCAACATGATCAAAAACCATATAGAATTTATGATGGGGTTACCAATGCATTTTACGTAACAATTATGTTTTCCAATAATATTGTTGATGAACACTAGTTAGATGCATAATTTATTTCTGATATGCTAAACACTATAAATTAACCAATCTATAGTGCATATGGAGAAAACAATCCAAATTGTCATTGCCAGCTATGGTAATAAATAATAAATCGATCATAACATAACTGAAATTTGTATGGATAATTAGTATTAATCGATTAAAGAGTATTTGTGAAAAGATAATTTATTTGTTTAAACATATTATTATAGAAATTGGTTTTTAGTCTCGGTTTTGCTTTCAAATATGAAATATGTTTAGGTTGATGAAATATAAAATTTTCAATTCCATTATTTGTCGCATTTTAAATTGAAAACTTATACCCAAAATAAACAAAACAAATACTAATAAGTGTTGAGAAAAAATGAAATAATACATAATTACATGTAAATATAAATCGAAGTTTAATAGAAAATAAGAAAAGAAAACTTTTCCAAGTGAGAGCCTCACACCAGGAGAAACATAAGTTTTGTAGTTTCCAGAAGATAAAGGTCCAAGGAAAGATCACAAAGTACATGTTTGGGAGTGCGGTTGCATAAGACTTATTATGGTTAATCGTTTCGTACACTTCCTTATGTTGGACCAAGCGGGGTAGCGCCGGAACATAGAGTTGCAAATTTTTTCAGTGGGCTTCTTGGGTTTCAGATTTTGGGGCAATTTAATCTAGTCTTTATTAGTAGCAACTCCTCTTTGATGGTTTTTGGTGACACAGTTTGTGTGATGGTTGTTGGCACATTTTATTCACAAGTCAACTGTTGGCTTTCTCACTTCTACTTGCCCGACAATCAATTTCGCATCTGCGAATCTGTTTTACATTTTTACCGGATATTATCCTTATTTGCTTTTTAGGGGGGTTGTTCTTGGTTTAGGTCGTATATGTTGTTTAAGGGACCTACTCTTTGGGTTTGTTTGTTTTAAAAATCAATTAGGGTTGATTAAGATAATGTCACGTTATTATGTGCTCGGTACTGTTAGTCCATGTTTGTTCTTTGGGGTTTGTGATCTAGATGGTATCTCGCTGCATCATCATCTACCAGTTCCTATTTGAAGATTTTCTAATTTTTTGGTTCACTTTGAAGACGGTATAGTGGTTTCAGTTTTTAGTTGTGCCTTTTTGAGTAAGTAACCGGTTTACAACTGTCAGCAATAAAGGTGGAGATCTTTTCTTATGCTGGTATTTCTTATCATGTAGTCGTGATATATTGAATTATAAATCATGTGTATATGTGAGATCTAAATATAGTTCACTAATCTAGTTCAATATAATATTAATGAAGTATTACGTTATTGTACGATGTAAGCATTATATTAATATACATGTTGGATGTAATGACATTTGACATGCTAAGTCCCTCATTGTCCCAAGATTTCATCCGTTGGATTAAAAAGAAAGTCCACAAATCTAAACCGTTAGATCAAAATGAGAAATCTATTTAAGAAGGGTCTCCTCCTTGATTATTTCTCACAAAAATAGTTGAAATATTTCTATATTAAATATCTATCTATGGCTCCATGGTTACAAAGGTTTTTAATGGATCTACTAAGCGTATATCGTTTCATTACTGATGGTAAGTCGTTTGCTATAGATAGTGGAGAGTCCGAGTCTATTAATGATTATATTTCTGATGATGCATACACACAAAGATTGATAGAGATCTTACAGATATTAATGCATATCTTCTTAAGTACCAAAATTACAACATAGCTCTTAATGATAATGTTGGTAAAGATAATGGTGTTGGAGATAATGATATTCATACATGGAGGAGTGTAGAATATATTAATATAGAAATATATGAAAGTGAAATAAAGATATCTTGTAATTCTAACAATTTAGGGATATATCGCGGAACGATATAGATTACTATAATTCTATTGTTGTTAAACATATTGAAGGAGGAGGTATTTCAGTAATGGGATTTAGCCATTAAAGGTCAAACCAAAAGTAACATCAATATTTATTGAAGTAATTCAACTTAATGTCTCTTTTCGTATGTTTCTACCAATAATTAATAATAATACAGTGGATTGTGTTCCTATATGTGAGGAAAAATCTTTTTTCTTTCTCTTATTTTGTTCTTTGTGTTTTCAAGTTTGTAGGAGTTGAGACTCCAATGTAAATTCAAAATAAAATAATGATAAATGTTTGTGTATTAAAAATAAAAATAGTTTTTTTTTCTATTCTTATTGAAAGGTAGATACCACTAGCAAAGCAAGTAGAATCCTTTTTGCTAACTAAATTATTTTTAAGTATTCAAAAATATGACATTAGATCATAAAGATGACAAAAATCATAACAAGATTGACTTATACACAGAAAATAAAAATTTCCAAACCAATTTCATCAAAATAAACATGTATAATGTAGTTTTGATGTGACTCTGGTCGAAAAAACAAAATGTAATGGTGTCATTATATTGATGCTACCAATCATATTTGTCTTGATATATATATATGTGTGTGTGTATATACTTTTTTAGAAGTAAAGATGATGTATTGGAAATATTCAAAGCATACGAGCTAGTCAAATAAAAATGTTGAGGTACAGAGTTCTAGGATATTAAAAGGAAATATGATACAACACAAAGTTACCATCAATATTTCAAATGATTTTGGAGAAATAAAGTACATTCGTACATATATCTAAACGTGTGGAGAGTTTTTATCAAATTTATTGTGCAGACTCCTATAATATCACAATTTAACCTACAAAATTAGATTGTATGTGTTTGGATACAATCATACATATCACAACAATAGTGTATTTCGGTTTTTACTTCGTACATTAGCAAATACAAACATCTATAAAACACAATAATGATATCAAGGAACAAATCTTATAAAGTGTTTTTATGGGTTCTAACAAGCTCATAACCAGTGGAAGGACAAATTTTACAATTGTAATGATTTCAAATAACTTTAACATCAAAAATATTATTAATACCTCTATTATTTTTTAGTCATGCCTCATAAAACACTAGATTGTATGCGTATTAATATAGTATTGTTGGGACTTGGAAGATCAACAATATTAATAAAATTAAATTGAGACGATCGACATTACTAATGAGGATTCATATTCAACTATGGAAATACAGTCGAAAAAAAATTTTAGATCCAAACCTGGTGAAATCAAAAAGTGAAGTGCAAGAAACGCTTAAAATTTGGTGGTGTACATCATGATATTGCAGAATTGTACGTTACACAATAAACATTGTGTAACACATGATTTGTTGAAAAATTATGCGATTATATAGGGATGTTGCATAGATGATGTTGGCATAAGAGATACTCTATTGCAACATGGATATCAAAGAAAATGTGCAAAACATGTTTATAAAGTGCTAACATGGTAAATACTTTTAAGATTTTCGAGGATAAAGAAATCTTTGATAAAGGTGAAAACGGGATTGAATATCTTTTCATATCCTCATCTAGGATGAATTTTTAAGACTTGATGTCATGGACTCTATAAATATAGTGATTATGAGTCAAAATTATGTTTAGCCAAAATGGAGAGAAGAAAGAAGAAAAATACCAAGAGTTTTGGTTAATATTTGACGTACGTGTTGTGTGCATCACATAATCTATGTGTTAGAACCGCTTATATCAAAGACAAAACAGGAGGAATATTTTTATATCTTTTTGTTCTTAGATTTGTATTTTAGGTGATTGATTGATTTTGAACTAAGAAGTGTGTTAGTCTCAAATAATTCCATTACGTAAAGTATTGTTGTAAGATTTTCTAAATAATGTTTAGTGAAGAATATGAGGACGCTGGCACATTGCTAAACCTCGTTAATTTTTGTATGTGATTATAGTTTTAGTTTTACAATTGGTATTAGAGCATGACACCTAGCCAAAGGACCATTTTTTGAAATAATGTGAGAATCCTATGTTGTTAGATGCTGCATGTTGTGGACAGTAAAAATGAAAGTGAGGACCAACATACGTAAAATTGACGACGACACTAAGACGGTTGTTGCATGTGGTTGGTAAGAAGCGTATGTGACATCTAAATGCAAAGATAAAGTAATTAAAATGAAAAAGGTGGACTGTAACACAGAAAAAAAACTACCAAATTTTAACTCAAATTCATTGAATGCTATCTTCAAATGATTGGATAAACGACACTTTGAACTGATACAAGAGTGTTACTCAGCTAGAGAGATATGAGTTATACTGCAAAACATATTTGAAAGTACGAAAATATTAGGAGGATAAGACTCGATTTGTAGGCATCAAAATTTGAAATTTTTCAAATGACTAATAACAAGATAATAACATACTTAGGTAAATAATACAAAGAAGAAAAAATTCTAAAAATATTTGTGGTGTTTACTTGGTAACTTTGTTGCATTGAAAGTTGTGATAAAAATGAAAATGAATACCGATGAACTTAAGTTTGATGAGGCCATTGGGAGGCTTCAGGCTGATGATTGAAATAGAACCTAAGGATCCCAAATTTGTTGAAGATTATGTGTTCACAATTGATGAAGATAGACACAAAGTTCATAAACTTGAAGAAGTTATGTGCTTCTTGTTTAGGCCTTGAAGAAAACATGGATCATTTGTGTCACACGTTCACAAAGAAATCGCCCAGAAATGAAGAAGTACAAAATGAGATGACATTAAGTGCTATAAATGTCATGATATTGGGCATATCAAATATGTTTGTCCATCATTCAAAAAAAAGGCATCAAGTGTAATTAGTGTAACAATTATGTCATACAAAAGCAAATTATGTAAACACAAAAAAGGAAGCAGAGGATGCTTGAAAGTTATAGTGATACAAAATCATAAAGAAATGAAGATTTTCTTAATCTGGTGGCCTTGCATGGAGTGACACATCTTGAGATAGAAAGTAAAGAATACGAACCTTGTATTTAATCTGGTGGCCTTGCATTTATATGTATTATAGATTATTTGTTCATCTTTTACCAATCAATTTTATATAGCATAAATGTTACAGTCTAAGATGTACATTTTGCGTTCTTACATATTTTCTCGAGTGATTTTAATTAGAAATGTGACAAAAAATGGTTGGAGCTTGGCAAGAGAGGAATTATTGATTGGTGACTGATGAAGTGGATTAGAAGAGCTGGCCTGACTGATGACTCGATCCTGAGAGAAAGCCAAGTCTCTGGAATTTGCACCAATCAGCCAGTAGGCTGATGGCATTGGCCGATCGTATAGAGAATTGAAATCAGCCAAGTTTCTGGAATGACTGCCGATCACATAAGCCGAAGGCTTAGGATGCCAAGTCTTTGGAATTTTTCAGCCAACAACCCCTTGGCCAATGGCACCAGTCGATCGACTAGCTCCCCGAATGCATGAAGACCGACCTTCTGGAGTTCTCAGCCATCGGCCCCTTTGCCAATGGCAAGTTGATCGCGGCTTGTTTCTATATTCTATTTTTTTTTCTTTTCGGTTTGATCCGGTTTGTCATGGGGATGACTATTTTTAGTAGATTATATAAATTTGTTAGCTCTAGAAAACCTAAGTCTTCTTTTCCTTTTGCCTCTTTTAGCTAAAAACAAAATTCATGTTTGTTCTTGGGATTCTCAATAGATTTATACAATTATAGTGAAGAATTCTTTACTATTTTTCTTTAATTATGTTTTGCTTTTCATATTCATTTGTATTTGTTTTTGCTATTACCATGTGTGAGTAGTTCTCTATATAGACTAGGGAATGGGATGTTGATTAGTGATGCTAAAGGTCAATATATTATAATTTTTCGTAATTAGGATGTGTTTAATGATAGGATTGATGTAGCTAATCAATTTTTATACTTATTATATTTTGCGCCCTATAGATTTCGGATAAATGTATAGGTAAAGCATAATCAAAATTTTCACATCCTAACCAATGATAATTGATATTTAAGATGATTATTAAACTAAATAGACTTGAATTTAATGATTACTAGTCAATTTATTACCGTATAAAAGATTTGATTAATCAAGCTATTAGTAAATGAACTATTGTCATGATAGTCGATTATTATAAGAAAGTGATATACGTTATAGGAATGTATTTGATTGACCATGTAAACATCATTAGTTAGCAAATAATCACTCTGAATCCATTACCGTACATACCGTCCATTGTGTTATCTATCATCCATATGTATTAATTTCTGAATTAATCTTAGCGGCTTGTTTTTTTGCTTATTCTAGTAATTCACAATTCATTAATTAGAAAACAAAACAAATACCCCCAATTCAAATTTTCTTAAATTTTACTGTTTATTGGATCTTAGTGTGTTATTATTTCTTTCATGTGAATTCAATACCCCAAATTACTACTCTGATTGCTTTGCACTTGGAGTTGTATTTGGAATGAAACTTATCTCCCATCAATGTTCAAACTGAATTCAAAAGCCTCGGTGAGAATTGGATTCAAGTGACCAATGATAACTTTCAGCTGATCAACGATAAGAGGATTCTTGAATCGAAGGTAAACATTCTAGAATTAGAAAAATATCAAGGGAATATTTTAAGTGAAATCTTTTTTCCCAAAAATGGAATTGGAAGACAATAACAATAAGAGCTATATATCAAGGGAATATTCTATTTGTAGAATGTGAAAAGAATACATTTTTGGAAGATAAAGTCTTTAGGATGTATAAAATTTTTATGTCAGAACTTGAGAAGACCAACGAACCATTGTCTGAGCTATCGTAAATTAAAAAGCAAATCCGTATGTTAAACGAGGCATATGAGATTTTGGATTAGATTTTGGTTGTGGAAAGACTATGGAACACAAAAGCTAGTCACGGTTATCAAGGAAATGCATCGAGTTCAAAAACTATCTTGGTTAGAGGAAATACTAATGAAACAAATAATAAAAAAATGTGTTGGATGATGTGATAACAGCAATACTAGGGAGATTGTTTCAACAAGGTTGGATAACATAAAATCCAATTTCTCCAACGATTTTTGGAAATATAAGATGTGTTTCTTTTCTGATAAATTTGGCCACATTAAGTTTGTTGTTACAAGCTTTTAGAAGGTATTCATGGATATGTGATACACCATGAATATGACATAAATGTTGTGAAATTTAAAAGGGTTTCGATGAAAAAATCAAATCTTCACGGTAATATCAAATCTACTTCAGATTCGATAATTCAAAAATTTCAAGATCATGCAAGTATGAGTGTTCAATACACATAGGAAGTGGTAAAAATAATTGGAAATGTAAAATATGAAGATTCAAAGCGATGGAGAAAAGGTGGACTAAAAGACTTTGAGCAAAGTGAATGTTTCAGTAGGTGTTACTACAGTCACTGTATGATTTGGGTTTTTTTAAAAAGTTTTATTACTCAAGCATTAGGAGTTTGACGAGTGTGATAACACTTGCTTAAGGAGGAGCTTCAGATGGTGTTTCTCTAAGTTTTTAGCAAGTGAGTTTTAGTTGTAAGATTCAATGAAAATGGATTTATTGTTAGCTCCAAATCTGCTAGAACAAGAAAATGTAGTACAAGACATACTTAAGAGTTGTTGATGTTAGATTAAGATGTTGGAGAACTCTATGTTACATAATAAATGTTTGTGACACAAGACCTGCTTGAAAACTATGCTACTACATGAATATTTTATTGAGATGATATTGGTATAAGAGATGTTACGTTGCAACATAGAAATCAAGAAAAATACGAAAAACGTACTTATGAAGTGCTGACATAGCATTGAAGAGTTATTTGGAAAAGAAACAAAATACTTGATAAAGATGCAAACTAGATTGGATATCTTACCATACTTGCATATAAGGTGAATATTGAAGGTTTTACATCATAGAATCTATAAGTCCAATGATTATGAGTCAATTTAGGTTTCGCTAAATTGACTACAAAAAATTGAAAGTTTGAGTCTCTAAAAGAGTACACAGATCTCTTGTTTACAACACATAATCTCTAAAAAATGTCAAGCAAATTAAAATTGCGTCTATTCTTTATTAGTAATTTTATTAGTATGTATAATAAAAACTAGATTATTGAGAGATAGCTTTAGAGACGAGAATGAGTTAAAAACATATATACCTTTCTTCTAGTTGAATCCTTTTACGACCAACCGGGTTTTGTATATGGGTTTTGAACTTTCATCTTCAGAATTTATCTGGTACATCCAGTTGTTCTTCAAGGGTTTTCTTCCTATTGGTAACTTCACAAACCCGTATATGTGATTCTCATACAAGGATTGCATTTTATCTTGCATGCCTTTTAACAAATAATCGTTATAACTGTCAAGAATGACATCCTCTGATGCTCCTCCTCTTCCGTAACGGTCACATACTTATTTGGAGTATATCTTCTAAATGGTACCAAAAATCTAGCTGACTCTCTAAGTTCAGGCTGTGAAAGAACATCATGTCCCTCTTCTTCTTTGGTATTGTCATTATTAGAATATGAGGTAGTGGCACCTTCTTAAGGGTCAACATTGCCATTCTCAGCTAGTTCTTCTGATTTGTTATGCAATTGATGAGGTTCAACATTTCTACTAACCCTTAAATTTTGGTTTTTCAGATCATAGAATATCTTTGATTGTCTGATCCTCTTAGAATACAACATCCTGACTTGTGACAACCTTTCTATTTATCGAATCCCAAAACCGATGAACTCGTGTCTTGGTGAACCAACATAGATGAACTCTTTCATCTTGAAGTCTTGCTTAGCTCGTTCATCTTGAAGAATATGGACAAATGCTCTACACTCAAACAGTTGTAAATGGTTGTAATATACTTTTTTCTTGACCAGACTTCCTCGGGGATTCATCCAAGGAAACTAATGGTGTGAGGTTGATGATGTGAAATACGTTCAATATAGATTCTCCTGAAAATGAGTTGGGTAGTTTTTCATGAGAGAGCATACACAGAACTCTACGTTCGATTGTACGATTCATTCTTTCAGCAATACCATTTAGTTGTGGTATCTTGGGTGTTGTCTTTTCCATCCTGATTCCATGAGTTTTGTTGAATGCCTCGAAGGGACGTTGGTACTCACCACCATTATATCATTGAACACATTTGATTTTTTCCATGCTTCATTCCACTTGACTACCACTACAAGAAAACTGCCAAAATGCAACTGCATTTTGCGACCACATTTGCCACGGATATGCGACCAATTTACGACTATAGAGCAGTAGTCGCAGATTGGTCGTAATTTTGGGACTAAAAACCGTAGTTACTAATCAGTCGCAATGCGCAACCAATTTGCGACTACTATGCTACTACCATGCGACTGTGTTTGTCATTCGCTAATCAGTCGCAAAGTTGCGACTGATTAGCGACTGCCTATGGAAGAGTGACATGTTGGTCGCATATTGGTCGCAAAATATGCGGCCAAATTGCAACCACGGTTGGAGTGGCTCTTCAGTCACAAAATGGTGGCAAAGACACAACATAAAAACATGTTCGAGGTAGGTATACCGGCATTTAAGTGACTACACTTTTGTGGTCGCAAAGTAGTGGTAAAATCGTATATATATATGCCCTCATGTCGTATTCTCTCATTTGTAGAATAAAAAGGAAAAAAACTTCAAACATGTGGGGAAATTATAATAATTCGATAGATTGGAAAAGGATTGATAATCAAACAAGAAATATATTGGCGGAATTTTCAGAATGCATGGAGTAGTTCATGAATTTTGCAAGTAGTCAACCAATAGTTCAAAGTAGCGGAGGTAAGTTTTTCTTTCCTTATATTAATTGCAAAAACGATAAATTTCTTCCAGGACGCAAAATATGAAATCATCTATATAGTCGAGGATTTATGCCAAATTATTATATTTGGTATAAAAATAGAGAAGAGATGAATATTAAGTTAGGGATGAGTAGTCGGGGTGATATCCAAAGAAATCAGAGAGGTACATGTGGTAGTAGTGAAGAAACAGGTGGGACATCCGGTAATAGATATGTTGAAATGGTGACGGATGCATTTTGTGAGATTACGACTGATGAGTACTATAATCAGAACGAGTAAGAATATAATAATGTAGAAGAACCAAATTTAGAAACACAAAATTTTTACAACATGTTTGAAAATGCGAAAAATCTATTGTATGATGGTTATCATGAAAGGCATTCACGGTTATCTTTAGCTGCTCGGTTCATGAACATTAATTCTGATGTTAATATACCAGAGAAATGCATGGATTTTTGGGTGGAGCTGTTTACAGAATATTTGTCTGAGGGAATCAGGCAACGGGTACATATTATGAAACCAAAAAACTGATGTAAAATTTAGGCCTCCTGTTTTATACAATTGACGTGTTTGTTCACAATTGTATGATCTTCTGGAAAGAAGATGAGAAATGGGAAAAGGCAGATTTTGCGATTTCCCCAATATAAGCCAAGCGAGGGCAAGACGAGAATACTTTTCAGTCGTATGTGATATTTACCTATAGACGACACACTTAAGAGAATGTATCAAAGTGAGAAAACCACAGAGGCAATGAGGTGGCACGCAGAGCATGAAGCAGAAGACAGAGAAATTAGTCATCCATCTCATGTTGCGGAGTGGAAAAATTTTCAATATCTACATCCAAGATTTGCTGCTGATTCTTGAAACGTTTATCTTGGCTTATGTACTGATGGGTTCAATACATTTGGGATATCTCGAAATCATTCATTATGGCTGGTGATTATCACTCCATATAACTTGCCACCGGATATGTGTATGAAGAAAAGTACTTGTTTCTAACAATTTTGAATATTTTTCCGACCTTTGATTGATGAGTTGAAAGAATTATGGTCTACGGGAGTTGATGCATACGATGTATCGTTGAATCAAAATTTCAATCTAAAAGTCGTGTTACTATGGACGATAAGCGATATTCAAGCTTATGGAATGTTGTCAGGATGGACAACGCATGGTAGACTGTCTTGTCCAATTTGTATGGATGATACGAAGGCATTTCAATTACCAAATGGTAGAAAGACGTGTTGGTTTGATTGTCACAGAAGGTTTCTTCCTAAAGGTCATTCATTACGGAAAAATAAAACAATTTTTTAAAAAGGGAAGCACGCTTTGAATGACTATACTCCACAATCATTGATAGGCGAACAAGTTTTATACGAGTGAATAAAAATTGTCAATCCTCTAAGAACATCTAACTGCGGAGGAAACGGTCATGAAAGTAAATAAGAAAGTTATGGAAGCTGAAATAATTGGCACAAAGAAAATATATTTTGGGAGTTTCCGATTCACTTTGATTTCAAGCAACTGAATCCGGTCTACTCCTACAAGTGTTGTTTTGCTACTTCTCTTCAGAATTCTTTTAGTGCTCACATTTTCCACGGTGGATTGAATACTGACTATTTTTATGTGAGTTGATTCCATTTCCAGGATGTTGACTTTTTCTTCCAGCATTGCCTTGTCTTTGAGGAGTTTCAGATTCCCTTGCACTCAAGACATTTTAGCTCCTTGCACTTGGTGAGGGGACACTCAGATTTGAAGTGTCCATACCCTTCACATTCGTGACATTTGAGATCTCGTTTCCTACTTCCTCGTCCACTTTACATCTTTGATGCCCGTTGAGGATATCTCTCACTGTCAGTGCTTTGTTCTCGGCCAAAGGGTTTGGTTTGTCCTCTTTCAACTCTTCTTAGGGCCTTCTTTAAGCTTATTGCTATCAACATCATACTCTCCTCAAGCTTTTGATGTATATTCTCCTCAAGCTTCCTCATCATATCCATTTCTTCTTCAGCTGTGAATGCGATCACTTTACTCACCTTGGGTTGTTCAGCACTTGTTCCCATATCTTGAGCCTTTAACATCCCAAGAAGTTGTGAGAACTTAATATCATCATTGTCTATAGCTAGCTTCAGCACCGCTTTATGTGGTCCAAATTTTGACGGAAGACATCACATGAGTTTTTTACCAGCTTTTTATCCTTGTATTCCTTTTTCTAAAACAGCTGTCTCATTTGTAATTGAGCTTAATTTAGATCCAAAACTTGCTATGGTCTCATCGTTCCCCTTGCAAAGATTCTCAAACTGAGATGCGATGTGGTCTAGCCTAGTTCTCTTGACACATGATGTTCCCTCGATTGAGTTCACTAAGATGTCCCATGCATCTTTTGCAGCTACGAATCCTTGCACAAGCTTGGACTGCTCCAAATCAATGGCACATAAGATTTCTGTTAAGGCTTTAGAGTTGTACTTAGATGCGCTTTTATCTACCTCTGTCCACTTTCCTTGGGCTTTGGTATATTTTCTCCCTCCTAAGTAAGAATTGTTGGTTTTTCCCAATCTAATTCTACCGTGGTCCATGCGTCTTCATTTATTCCACGAATCCATTGTCGCATACGTATCTTCCAGTGACTAAGTTGTTCTCATCTAGTATGAGCGGTTTCTGCCCAACCAAAACTTCTTTCGGTGTCTCCATATTCCTCCACAAGATCTCAACATGTTGACAAAACCTCTGTTTATCGATGGGACCTTGCTCTGATACCAATTGAAGAATCAAAATATAGAGACTATGTATAACTTGTTTAACTTATAACTTTACGTTTATTAGAAATCTATTAAACCCGATTCTTACAATCTGTTTAATCCGTTTTACAAGGCATTACATAGCAATTCGTCACTGCTGATTCCTAATCTACCCAATCTCACACATAACAACAATTGTGTATTCTCTTTATTCACTAACCAAAAGCTTGTATCACCACACACAACTTTCTCCTATGCCACACCTAAAAACCTTAAGCGGCTTCTACAATGAAATATATATTTATACTTGCCTCCATTAGGTCTGTCTCCTTCCTTTTCCATGAGACACAATATTCCGAAGCTCCAATCTTCCTTTTCGTCAAAATCTTTTTTTTGCACGTCTTCTTAATCCAGCTCCAATAGAATTAAGCCACGTGTACTCCTCTCTTTTGAATTGTTGAACACTTTGTTTCAACAGTCTCCGTCTCTGTCGGTTCCAATACTACTAATTTGCATGGTTTGTAACTGGTTATTATTAGAAGTAAGTAGTTACCAATCAAACCCATTGGCCTATATATTTGAACACTTTTAAATGTTCAATTCATATATTCATCTATACGCATATAAAAACTATTTTAAATTTCAAAAGGAGAATAAATAATCACTCAAATTATATAAAGGGCGATAGAAAAAAATAGTACTATTTTAAGTTTTTATTTTAAATATAACACTATTTGTTTAAATTTCCAAAAATAACACAAATTTAATATTAAAATACATTAAAACTTATTGTTAATAAAAAAATAAGAAAACTCTAAATTAGAAAAAATGAACCCAAATATAATGTTTTAACTTTATATATAATTTATATATAATAAATATGTATTTTTTAGAAAATAATTTGTGGTATTTTTGGAATTTTAAGTTTAAAATGCTAAATTTTAAGTAAAAACTTAAAAATATATTATTTTTAAGTATTCTTCTTATGTAAATAGTAATATTTTCAATATTTAAGTTTTCTAACCGGATGATCCAGTCTGAGTTCAAAATCCAAAATTTTCATCCTTATTTTAAAAATATTTTAAATCCTCGTTAATTATAATCATGGCAAATGGAATGAGGGTGTTAATGTCATTCCAAGATTTTAGCCATTTCACATGTAAGTAAGATGCAATTAGGATGTAACAGCTAAGATTAAGTGTATTTATTTTCTTTGTGACAACGATTAAGTTTGATAGAAACTTTAGTTGCACTATACAATGATACAACGATTAAGTGTATTTAGTCTATTCTGACAACAAGTAAGTCTAATCAAAACTTTAGCTACACTATACAATGATACAACGATTAAGTGTATTATATTAATCCTTAAACATATATTTCGGGCAATATTCATCAGTATACATAAAAAAGAAATTTATAAAAGAAAGTAATATTGTTTCTACTCTAACGTTTTCTATATTATTATTAATTTTGCTTCTATATTTAAAAGGATAATTGATAAAAATGATACAAAACTTGAGTGTAAATACAAATCTAACATTTTTAAAAATCATTTGACAAACATAATTCATGCAAGTACAAAAATTACAAAATCATGCAGCATGCAGGTACAAATATTACATAATTATGTTAATAACACAAATAATTTTAAAAAGTCAATTACATTTTGGTTTTATATAGTTTATAATTCTAATTAACAAGTTATTTCGTAAAACAAAATCAGCAAATTACCAAAGAAATCTACAGTAAAATTTGCAAAATTCTTGAGACGTCTCAAATGAAACTTTTATTCTTATGCAAACTGCCATGAAAAAGAATGTTATACCCTTGTGCGGAAACTTCAAACATGGCAACATTAGTTGGTGCCAAAGGAGTTTGTTATACGCATCGACCACGAAACCTTGCAGCACCTCCGTGGTCAGACTAAAATCAAGAGAAGGCATGCAAGATGGCTCGAGCATATAGAGACATTTCCATACATCATCAAGTAAAAATAGGCAAAATAAAACATTGTGGCCGATGCCTTGTCCTGGCACTACACCCTTATCACCACCATGTAGGCCAAGATAATGGGATTTGAGCATCTTAAGGAGCAATAAGCTAAGGATCTAGACTTTGACAGCACATATCAAGAGTGCGTCCAAGCAACCTCCAAACAATACTACCAACATGAAGGATACTTATTCCGAGACCGCCGGTTGTGCATTGCAAAAGGGTCTATGCTAGAGCGATCATTCAGGAACCTCAGGGAGGATGCTTAATGGGTCAATTCGGAGTTGAAAAGGCACTGAGCATACTCACAAACACTTCTATGGCCGCACCTAAGGAGCAATGTGGAGAGACTATATTCATGATGCATCACATGTCTAAAGACTAAATCCATGTCACATCTTTACAATTTATACATGTCTTTACTTATTTCTAACATGTCGTGGGTAGATATATCTATCGATGTTGTATGGTTTACCCAAGACATGGCCCAAAGACTCAATACTTTTTGTGGTATACCATTCTCTAAGATGGCCCATTCAAACGGCTAAATATTCTTCACGGAAGTAGTCCGACTACATGTCCTACCCCAATACATTGTGTCCGATTTGAACACCATGTTCCTTAGCCATTTTAGAGTACCTTATGGAGTAAATTAGGCACCAAACTGCTATTCTCACCACCTGCCATCCCCAAAGAGATGGCCAAATCGAATTGGTCAACCGCATATCGTCAAACCTTTTAACGTCCAAGATTGGTACCAACTTAGCTGCTTGGTTGGACTACTTACCTTTCGTGGAATTTGCTTATAACTGTACCACACACTCTACTACTACACTATCACATTTTGAGATTGTGTAAGGCTTTAAGCTACTTACGGCACTAGACCATTCACAATTACCGCCTTTGGAATACTCAAACCAAGATGTAATCGCCAAAGCTGAAGCAATCACCAAACTACACTAGAAGGTCAAATATAATATTGAGAAGAGGATTATGCAGCACAAACGCCAACAGAATAAGGGACGGAAATAAATTATCTTCCAAACCGGAGATTGGGTATGGCTAACATGAGAATCGAGAAGTTTCTGAACCAAAAAAATTCAAGTTGGCACCATGAGAAGATGGACCATTCAGAGTTGTGGAACGCATCAACAAAAACAAGTATCGCCTATAACTGCAGGGTGAGTTACACATCTTTCCAACCTTCAATGTTGTTGAGTTAAACCCTTTCTATGCAGGTGAATAAGTTATTAGGACAGAACCTCTTCTAGAGAGAGGGGATGATAGGTATTTCGATGCCAACGGGCTGGCCCACAGACCTAGCACCAGCCAAATGCTGGAGATGAGAACACCACCAAGAACTCGATCTGGCACAAGGAGGTTAACATAAGAATCGAACAAGGTCGTAGAGAACTTGATCAGCCTAAAGGATCAAGAAAACCCCAAAAAATGTTGAAGACCATGACTGGCATAGAAGACACACGGCTTGAAGAATGGCCGGACAAGCCGAAAGAGCTAAGCGATGGCCATAAATGTCAAACGACCCAAAAGAGGACCACGAGTCCCAAGAAGCACCACGGCCAAGATCCATTAAATGGCTTTTTAATTTGAACGAGGAACCCATATTATTCCACATTAAAAAAAAGCATAACACCTTAAGGGCCGTAGCCATCAAGGTGCATGAAGGACTTTCCATATATGGAGCGCTATGGTACACATTTAATTTCGTATTATTGTTATCTCTTTTTCATATACGAATAGAATCTCAATTGAGTGTAGGTTAGGCATTTATTTTGAGAATATTCACGGTTTGTAAACAAATTTAATTTTCTTTTTTCTTTCAATTGTGTTGATCCATAAATGTCAAGGTCGAAGAGATATATATATGTCTATAATGTTTCCTATGCGACATTGTAACATACAATTTTTTTTCTTAACTCAATAAAGAAAGCATTTCTTCTCTCGAATTGTTATCTCTCACTCTAACAATTGTGTGGCTTCCCCTCCTGTTTTTTAAAAAACCCTTTGATCTTTTTGAGTCTTTGCTGATAAAAGGTCATATCTTATGGCAAATCATCTCATAGACATGTTACAACTGAAGAGAACCTTTTTGCTAACTAGTTTTACACTCACCCATCGCCCTTGACCACCTTAACAAAAATTTGTCTTTCAGCCAGTTGTTAAGATATGGCCTTATCACATTATCCTAACGTGTTATTAATAGAAATGTCATGCTGACGTGTTATTAACAAAAATATCATTCTGACGTGTTATTAACAGAAATGTTATGCTGACGTGTTATTAACAGAAATGTCATGCTGACGTGTCATCACCACAGTTAGTTTCAAATAAATATATAAATAAACTTAAGTTACTAAAATAATTACATTATATTTTATTGTTATTAATTTGTTATATAATTTGGTTATTTTATTAAACTAATAAAAAATATTATATAATTTACGAATATTTTTCCTTACGCATCGCATGGATATAAATCTTGTTAGTTAGATAAGTGAATAAAAATGAGTTTGAGTGATCAAAATGAACAAGTGACAATAACTTTGCGGAACCAACATATTAACAAGTTGGGTTGTTCTAAATTAAATAATTAAGTTGGGTCATTCGTAAGAAAGATAATTGTTTAGTTGTTTATAATATTTTATTCGTAGGTTAGTCAATATTAAAAAAAAAAAGACAATCCGCAGGTCGAGTCATTCTTAACAGATCACAACAATGATCTCAGATAGTCAATGTTATTATTCTAATAAAAACACTTATTCTAGGATATGTTGAATAATAATCGAGATATAGAGATTTTATTATTATACTGATTTTATTATTTTATAAATATTACAGAGGAAGAAGAGAGAAAGAAGGAAGAGAGAAAAGTTACTTCATATAAATGAAGTAACAAACATATTTATAGAGAAAGTTTTCCGACTTACTAAAGTCGACAAACGTAAATATTCATAAATAATCACTTTCTTCAGCAGCAATAGTTGACTTTCTCAACACTCCCTCTTGATTATTTATTATTGTTGAGATATTACGTACTGCCTCGTTAAAAACCTTATCTTGTAAAAACCCAACGGGATAAAAATCATGATAAGGGAAAAAGAGTACATATATGCAATCTCCCCCTCGAAAAGATAGATATGTTTCCCTTCATAAATCTCGCAAATGACGCATTCCAATATTCTGAACGTGTTTTCTGAACGTTGTCGTAGGAAGCGCCTTTGTAAGCAAATCTGCTGCATTATCACTTGAACGAATGTACTCGACGTCAAGTTCTTGATTTTTCTCAAGTTCTTGGATATAAGAGAAAAATCACGGAGGAATATGTTTTGTTCGGTCACTCTTGATATAACCTTCTTTGATTTGGGTCACACATGCAGCATTATCTTCGAATAATTTTGTTGGCTCCTTATTGTTGATTAATCCACTTGCTCCTTCTATATGTTGAGTCATAGATCTGAGCCATACACATTCTCTGCAAGCTTCATGAAGGGCAATGATTTCGGCGTAATTTGAAGAAGTGGCAACCAAAGTTTGTTTTTGAGATCGCCACGAGATTGCAGTTCCACCAAGTGTAAAAACATAACCGGTTTGGGACCGAGCTTTGTGTGGATCCGATAAATATCCAGCATCTGCAAAACCAACTAAACCAAACTCGGGGTTTCTAGAATAAAATAATCCCAAATCAATCGTACCTTGGAGATAACGGAAAATATGTTTTATTCCACTCCAATGTCTTCGTGTAGGTGATGAACTATATCTCGCAAGTAAATTTATAGCAAATGCTATATCTGGTCGAGTGCAATTTGCGAGATACATAAGTCCACCGATAGCACTCATATAAGATACTTCAGGACCTAATATGTCTTCATTATCTTCACAAGGTCGAAATGGATCCTTGTTTATATTAAGCGATCGATTAACCATTGGAGTACTCAAAGGATTCGCTTTATCCATATTAAATCGTTTCAATATCCTTTTCGTATAATTTGATTGATGCACAAATATCCCATCTTGGAAATGTTCAATTTGGAGTCCTAGACAAAATTTTGTTTTTCCAAGATCTTTCATTTCAAACTCTTCTTTCATATGAGTTCTTGCATTATCAATTTCCTTTTGAGTTCCAATTATATTCAGGTCATCTACATAAACAGCAATGATCACAAAGCCTGATGGGAATTTATTTATAAATACGCAAGGACATATCGCATTGTTAATATATCCTTTTTCAACAGATATTCACTTAAGCGATTATACCACATGCGTCCGGATTGTTTTAACCCATATAATGATCGTTGTAATTTGACTGAATATAGTTCTTTGGGTCCTTTAGAGATCTTTGATCCTTCTGGGATCTTGAATCCTTCTGGGATTCTCATGTATATATCACTATCAAGGGTTCCATACAGGTATGCAGTCACGACATCCATAAGGTGCATTTCTAACCTTTTGGATGATGATAAACTCATTAAATATCTAAATGTAATTGCATCCATGACCGGAGAATATGTTTCTTCATAATCTATTCCCGACCTTTGAGAAAACCCTTGTGCAACAAGACGTGCTTTATATCTAGTGACCTCGTTTTTCTCATTTCTTTTTCTTACAAAAACCCACTTGCACCCAACTGGCACTACATCTTCAGGTATAATGACAATGGATCCGAAAACATTTCTTTTTTGTAGAGAGAATAATTCATTTCTCATGGCTATTTGCCATTTTTCCCAACCAGATCTTTTTGACATTCTGTTACAAACATTGGTTCTGCGTCATCATTTTCATTTTCAATTTCTTTGGACACAGAAAAGGAGAATATTCCATTAATATCCTCTATTTCATTTCTAACCCATAATTTTCTATTTTGGGTATCGTTAATTGAAATCTCATATGTTTCTATATTGTGTTCGTCTTCTGGATGGAGTTCCACTTCACGGTTTTCAAAAACCTGTTTGCATATGTCTTCCGGACATTCCGTTTGAGTTGGTTCTTCTATAACCTTTTCACGAGTATTTTCAAGATGCTTTTCGTAAGGTTCTTCCAGAACCTTTTGATTTTGTTCTCCCAAATACTTTTTCTTACGGGAATTTTTATCTTTTGAGCCCATCGGTCTCCCCCTTTTTAACTGAACTCTAGGTTCATTTATTTTATCGCCATCAAAATGTTCTACAGGAACATTAATTCTTGATGGGACATTCACAGCGGGTATATATGATTTCGTCACTCATTTTGTATCTGTGAATGCATCTGGTAACTGGTTTGCAATATTTTGCAAATGTATGATTTTCTAAACTTCCATTTCACGTTGTTTTGTGGGAGGATCAAGATACAACAAAGATGGCGTACACCATTTAATATCCTCTTGCAGTTGTTTAATTCCTCCTCCTAACGTAGGAAATTCTTCTTCATCAAAATGACAATCGGCAAATCGTGCCGTATACATGTCACCAGTTCGTGGTTCAAGATACCGAATAATACTTGATGATATAAATCCAATATATATTCCCAATCTTCTCTGTGGCTCCATCTTTGTTCTTTGTGGTGGGGCTATAGGAACATAAACCGCACACCCAAAAACTCGGAGATGAGATACATCAGGCTTCTGGCCAGATGTTAATTGTAATGGGGAATATTCATGATATGCACTTGGTATTATTTGGACCAATGCTGCCGCATGCAATATAGCATGACCCCATACTGAAATTGGGAGATTTGTTCTCAAAATTAACGGTCTTGCAATGAGTTGTAACCGTTTTATCAAAGATTCAGCCATACCATTTTGTGTATGAACATGCGGAACCGGATGTTCAACATCGATTCCAAGAGCCATACAATAATCATTAAAGGCTTGTGACGTGAATTCACCAGCGTTGTCAAGTCTTACTTTCTTTATAGTATAATCAGGGAATTGAGCTCTTAACCTGATTATTTGGGCAATGAATCTTGTGAAAGCCATATTTCGTGTGGTTAACAAACACACATGTGACCATCTACTAGATGCATCAATTAAAACCCTAAAATATCGAAATGGCCCACATGATGGGTGAATAGGCCTACATATATCACCATGTATTCTTTCTAAGAATACTGGGAATTCATTACTAATTTTGGTTGGTGATGGCCGAGTAATAAGTTTTCCTTGAGAACATGCTTTACACGAAAACTCGCATGATTGAAAAATCTTCTGGTTTTTCAATGGGTGGCCATTAGAATTCTGCACAATTTTCTCATCATAACTGATCCAGGATGTCCTAGTCTTTCATGCCAGACTTTGAATGTACTCGTAAACTTCTGGTTTATCGTAATATACGATTCAATTATATTTATTTTTGTGTAATATAATCCAGAGGACATCATTGGTAATTCTTCCAATATTTGTTTGTGCTCCCATGTAATGCAAAGATATTCAATGTTATTTTTGCTCATTGTCTCTATGTGATATCCATTTGTACGGATGTCTTTGAAACTTAATAAGTTTCTATGAGACTTGGGGAATATAAAGCATCATTTATTTCAAATTTTGTTCCCATTGGCATTGAAAAGCTAGCTCTTCCGGAGCCTATGATAATATTTGCATTATCCGATATTGTATTTACGCTTCCGGCGGAATCTTTCATTTTGAGGTAGGAGAAAAACTTTTTATCTTTAAGTATTGTATGCGTTGTAGCACTGTCTGCTAGGCATATATCTCCATTCTCACTCTCAAAACGATACATTTTCTGGATTAAAATATTGATAAAGATGTATTAATAAATGTTAAACACACATATTTCAAAATCAACTTATATTATAAAACTATTTTACATTAAGTAATTAAAGTTCAAACTTAAATATATTTTTTAAAAAGACATTAAGTTTTGTTTTTGTTCGTAAGGAAACTAAATACAACTTTATATATATAACATTAAACTTAATTATCTTGTTCTTTGGTATTCTCGGAATCAACCAGAAAATCAGCAACATCGAGATATGCATTTCCATCGAAGGAAAGTCCGGGTTCATCCGAGATAAAGTTGGTTTCACTTTCTTTTCCTTTTTGTTTCTGTGATTCTTGATACAGATTAGCCAAATGTTTTGGTGTACGACACGTACGAGACCAATGACCTTTCATGCCACATCTGTAACAAACATTTTCATATTGTATATTTTGGCGTACAGCAGGTACGCGACCAACTTCATTTTCGTGGACTTTATTCTTTCTCCCGAATTTGAATTCATTAGGACGAAAAAATCTTCCTTTTCCACGTCCACGTCCACCTCCTCGTCCACGTCCACGACCACGACCATGGCCTCGACCACGTCCATGTCCTTGCCAATTATTGTAACTAGATGATGCAACATTCACTTCTGGGAATGGAGCTGATCCAGTGGGACGAGATTGATGGTTCATCATCACAAGTTCATTATTTTGTTCAGCAACAAGGAGAACTTGCATTAACTCCGAATAACGAGTATATCCCTTTGCTCGATATTGTTGTTGCAGGATTACATTTCCAGGATGAAATGTTTGGAGAGTTTTTTCAATCATATCATAATCACTTACTTTTTCTCCACATAATATCATCTTAGAAGTGATTCCGAACAACGCGAAATTATATTCACTTACACTTTTATAATCCTGAAACCGGAGGTTTAACCACTCATGTTTGGCTTTTGGTCAGATCACATATTTCTGGTGATCAAACCTATCTTTTAGTGATTGCCAAAGATCTGCAGGATCTTCTTTTGTAATATATTCATCTTTTAAACCATCATGGATATGGTGGCATAAAAATATAATGGCTTTTGCTTTTTTCTCATCGGATGTTGTTTCCGACCTATCGATGGTGCCAAGAAGGTCTTTTGCCTTTAAATGCATTTTTGCAGCTACTGCCCATGTCATATAATTTTTTTCAGATATATCAAGGGCAGCTATCTCGAGTTTTGCCAAATTTGACATTATAACTATACACATAATAAAACAATGTGTTAAACATTAGTTTTATAAAAATTATTTTATAATTATATTTTTTTTAATAAATAATCATGATAAAATTTTGAGTATAGATTTTAATTTATTATTGTTATTATTATTATTATTATATATATTTAATAAATATGTATAATTAGTTTTAAGAATTTAAACATAATGATGACATAAATTAATTTATGATAAAATTGTAAAACATTAGTGAATATAACACATAAATTAAAATAATTTCTGGAGGCATGATCTACCATATAAATAAGGAGGCAGCGCATACCATATAATATTTAGAAGGCATAGCCTACCATATAATATTCAGAAGGCAGAGCCTACCATATAATATTCAGAAGGCAGAGCCTACCATATGATATTCAGAAGGCAGAGGCTACTATATAATATTCAGAAGGCAGAGCCTACCATATAATATTCAGAAGGCAGAGCCTACCATATAATATTTAGAAGGTAGAGCCTACCATATAATATTTAGAAAGCACAGCCTACCATATAATATTCAGAAGGCAGAGGCTACCATATAATATTCAGAAGGCAGAGCCTACCATATAATATTCAGAAGGCAGAGCCTACCATATAATATTTAGAAGGCAGAGCCTACCATATAATATTTAGAAGGCAGAGCCTACCATATAATATTCAGAAGGCAGAGCCTACCATATAATATTTAGAAGGCAGAGCCTACCATATAATATTCAGGAGGCAGTGCCTACCATATAATTTAGGAGGCAGAGCCTACCATATAATATACACATGTATTAATAAAACAGAATTTTACCTTATTTTAGTATCTCAGGTAGATGGTAGAAACAATCGTGCTGATAACGTGTTGAATAATAATCGAGATATAGAGATTTTATTATTATACTGATTTTATTAATCTTATAAATTTTACAGAGGAAGAAGAGAGAAAGAAGGAAGAGAGAAAAGTTACTTCATATGAATGAAGTAACATACATATTTATAGAGAGTTTGCCGATTTACTAAAGTCGACAAACGTAAACGTTCATAAATAATCACTTTCTTCAGCAGTAATAGTTGACTTTCTCAACAGGATATGTTTAATCATCACATATTTTAGAGAAATGATATTTGACCCTACTTTCTACTTTAAAATTACAAGGTAATGTCATTTCAAATCATACATGTACTATGAGATTTTTCTCTCAGATAGTCCAGTAATCATAAAAAAAACAACAACATAAATCAAAAGTTAATGACTCAATTAAGTCACACAAATTTATATTATTATCTTATAAAAAATAAATTAATAATTAACCAGAATAATACAAAATGTAAAACAAATGAAAATATAATAGAAAAACATTAAAAAGAGATTAGAAGAAAAAAAATAGATATTACGTTGCCAATGTATCTTGGTACGTGGAATATTTCGTCATAAAATTATCACAATGTAGTGTGTGAGAACTGAATTTGAAAACACTTCAGCTCTCAATATAAATATGAATCCTTCAGCTTTTATTCCAAATACGAATCGTTCACTTTTCAATCTAAATACAATGACTTTATATCTCAATTTCAATGTGAACCCTTCAGCTTTCAATATAAATACGAAGACTTAGTTCGGAATCTAAATACGAAAAATTTAGCTCTCAATATCAATAAAAAGATTTATTTTGTTCTAAAAAATTCTTCTCTTATTTTTTATGAATTCTTCAGTTACCAGAAATTAATTTTCTATTTATACGATTCCAGCATTTAACTATGCATACTGAATTAAATGCATATCTAGTGGTTACACAAACTTTATCTATTCCTGACCATTTGGCTAATGGGTTTGACTGTCTTTTTGGATTGAAGCATGAACTCGGGCCTTAAGTATGTTTTGGCTCATCTTCATTATGGGTTGGCTGATTCCAGTTTTGAAGTCAAATTTGGTGCCAACTTAGTCGGTAATCCAACATAAATACGTTCGTTGTAAAGTAGTTGGTATATTTTTTGGTAATTTGATAGTAAATGATGAAAATATTTTCAATAAATATACCCATTTTGTGAGTGGCACTTACAAAAATCATAAACATGTTTTACATTAAAACAAGCACAATTTTTTTTATCTCAATAAATTTTATTTATGAATTAAAAATTGGATGTATATGCATAAATATTCAAAAAATAATGATGGCAAAAGAACTAAAAGATGGTTGCAAGATATTCATGTATTAGAGGAGATATATATGGATAACTTTGGAACGCTATAAAATATTTTTCTCAAACTGCATGACTATAAAATTTATTCTTGTCAACAAAGTGCATAATCTAAATAGAAGATTTATGCTATATTATTATGTTTGGTTTAAACTGGGTTTATGGTGTGGGGACAACAAAAGTAATATGAATGATAATTACAAAGCTTTGGATTTTAATGTATCTAATAATATTTATAATAATCAACAAAAATTTGATTTTCATGAGCAACATGATCAAAAACCATATAGAATTTATGATGGGGTTACCAATGCATTTTACGTAACAATTATGTTTTCCAATAATATTGTTGATGAACACTAGTTAGATGCATAATTTATTTCTGATATGCTAAACACTATAAATTAACCAATCTATAGTGCATATGGAGAAAACAATCCAAATTGTCATTGGCAGCTATGATAATAAATAATAAATCGATCATAACATAACTGAAATTTGTATGGATAATTAGTATTAATCGATTAAAGAGTATTTGTGAAAAGATAATTTATTTGTTTAAACATATTATTATAGAAATTGGTTTTTAGTCTGGGTTTTGCTTTCAGATATGAAATATGTTTAGGTTGATGAAATATAAAATTTTCAATTCCATTATTTGTCGCATTTTAAATTGAAAACTTATACCCAAAATAAACAAAACAAATACTAATAAGTGTTGAGAAAAAATGAAATAATACATAATTACATGTAATTATAAATCGAAGTTTAATAGAAAATAAGAAAAGAAAACTTTTCCAAGTGAGAGCCTCACACCAGGAGAAACATAAGTTTTGTTCAGGAGTTGGGTGTAGTTTCCAGAAGATAAAGGTCCAAGGAAAAATCACAAAGTACATGTTTGGGAGTGCGGTTGCATAAGACTTATTATGGTTAATCGTTTCGTACACTTCCTTATGTTGGACCAAGCGGGGTAGCGCCGGAACATAGAGTTGCAAATTTTTTCAGTGGGCTTCTTGGGTTTCAGATTTTGCGGCGATTTAATCTAGTCTTTATTAGCAGCAACTCCTCTTTGATGGTTTTTGGTGACACAGTTTGTGTGATGGTTGTTGGCACATTTTATTCACAAGTCAACTGTTGGCTCTCTCACTTCTACTTGCCCGACAATCAATTTCGCATCCGCGAATCTGTTTTACATTTTTACCGGATATTATCCTTATTTGCTTTTTTGGGGGGTTGTGCTTGGTTTAGGTCGTATATGTTGTTTAAGGGACCTACTCTTTGGGTTTGTTTGTTTCAAAAATCAATTAGGGTTGATTAAGATAATGTCACGTTATTATGTGCTCGGTAGTGTTAGTCCATGTTTGTTCTTTGGGGTTTGTGATCTAGATGGTATCTCGCTGCATCATCATCTACCAGTTCCTATTTGAAGATTTTCTAATTTTTTGGTTCACTTTGAAGACAGTATAGTGGTTTCAGTTTTTAGTTGTGCCTTTTTGAGTAAGTAACCGGTTTACAACTGTCAGCAATAAAGGTGGAGATCTTTTCTTATGCTGGTATTTCTTATCATGTAGTCGTGATATATTGAATTATAAATCATGTGTATATGTGAGATCTAAATATAGTTCACTAATCTAGTTCAATATAATATTAATGAAGTATTACGTTATTGTACGATGTAAGCATTATATTAATATACACGTTGGATGTAATGACATTTGACATGCTAAGTCCCTCATTGTCCCAAGATTTCATCCGTTGGATTAAAAAGAAAGTCCACAAATCTAAACCGTTAGATCAAAATGAGAAATCTATTTAAGAAGGGTCTCCTCCTTGATTATTTCTCACACCGAAAAATAGTTGAAATATTTCTATATTAAATATCTATCTATGGCTCCATGGTTACAGAAGGTTTTTAATGGATCTACTAAGCGTGTATACGTTTTCATTACTGATGGTAAGTCGTTTGCTATAGATAGTGGAGAGTCCGAGTCTATTAATGATTATATTTCTGATGATGCATACACAAAGATTGATAGAGATCTTACAGATATTAATGCATATCTGCTTAAGTACCACAATTACAACATAGCTCTTAATGATAGTGTTGGTAAGGATAATGGTGTTGGAGATAATGATATTCATACATGGAGGAGTGTAGAATATATTAATATAGAAATATATGAAAGTGAAATAAAGATATCTTGTAATTCTAACAATTTAGGGATATATCGCGGAAACGATATAGATTACTATAATTCTATTGTTGTTAAACATATTGAAGGAGGAGGTATTTCAGTAATGGGATTTAGCCATTAAAGGTAAAACCGAAAGTAACATCAATATTTATTGAAGTAATTCAACTTAATGTCTCTTTTCGTATGTTTCTACCAATAATCAATAATAATACAGTGGATTGTGTTCCTATATGTGAGGAAAAATCTTTTTTCTTTCTCTTATTTTGTTCTTTGTGTTTTCAAGTTTGTAGGAGTTGAGACTCCAATGTAAATTCAAAATAAAATAATGATAAATGTTTGTGTATTAAAAATAAAAATAGTTTTTTCTATTCTTATTGAAAGGTAGATACCACTAGCAAAGCAAGTAGAATCCTTTTTGCTAATTGAATTATTTTTTAAGTATTCAAAAATATGACATTAGATCATAAAGGTGACAAAAATCATAACAAGATTGACTTATACACAGAAAATAAAAATTTCCAAACCAATTTCATCAAAATAAACATGTATAATGTAGTTTTGATGTGACTCTGGTCGAAAAAACAAAATGTAATGGTGTCATTATATTGATGCTACCAATCATATTTGTCTTGATATATATATATGTGTGTGTGTATATACTTTTTTAGAAGTAAAGATGATGTATTGGAAATATTCAAAGCATACGAGCTAGTCAAATAAAAATGTTGAGGTACAGAGTTCTAGGATATTAAAAGGAAATATGATACAACACAAAGTTACCATCAATATTTCAAATGATTTTGGAGAAATAAAGTACATTCGTACATATATCTAAACGTGTGGAGAGTTTTTATCAAATTTATTGTGCAGACTCCTATAATATCACAATTTAACCTACAAAATTAGATTGTATGTGTTTGGATACAATCATACATATCACAACAATAGTGTATTTCGGTTTTTACTTCGTACATTAGCAAATACAAACATCTATAAAACACAATAATGATATCAAGGAACAAATCTTATAAAGTGTTTTTATGGGTTCTAACAAGCTCATAACCAGTGGAAGGACAAATTTTACAATTGTAATGATTTCAAATAACTTTAACATCAAAAATATTATTAATACCTCTATTATTTTTTAGTCATGCCTCATAAAACACTAGATTGTATGCGTATTAATATAGTATTGTTGGGACTTGGAAGATCAACAATATTAATAAAATTAAATTGAGACGATCGACATTACTAATGAGGATTCATATTCAACTACGGAAATACAGTCGAAAAAAATTTTAGATCCAAACCTGGTGAAATAAAAAAGTGAAGTGCAAGAAACGCTTAAAATTTGGTGGTGTACATCATGATATTGCAGAATTGTACGTTACACAATAAACATTGTGTAACACATGATTTGTTGAAAAATTATGCGATTATATAGGGATGTTGCATAGATGATGTTGGCATAAGAGATACTCTATTGCAACATGGATATCAAAGAAAATGTGCAAAACATGTTTATAAAGTGCTAACATGGTAAATACTTTTAAGATTTTCGAGGATAAAGAAATCTTTGATAAAGGTGAAAACGGGATTGAATATCTTTTCATATCCTCATCTAGGATGAATTTTTAAGACTTGATGTCATGGACTCTATAAATATAGTGATTATGAGTCAAAATTATGTTTAGCCAAAATGGAGAGAAGAAAGAAGAAAAATACCAAGAGTTTTGGTTAATATTTGACGTACGTGTTGTGTGCATCACATAATCTATGTGTTAGAACCGCTTATATCAAAGACAAAACAGGAGGAATATTTTTATATCTTTTTGTTCTTAGATTTGTATTTTAGGTGATTGATTGATTTTGAACTAAGAAGTGTGTTAGTCTCAAATAATTCCATTACGTAAAGTATTGTTGTAAGATTTTCTAAATAATGTTTAGTGAAGAATATGAGGACGCTGGCACATTGCTAAACCTCGTTAATTTTTGTATGTGATTATATTTTTAGTTTTACAATTGGTATTAGAGCATGACACCTAGCCAAAGGACCATTTTTTGAAATAATGTGAGAATCCTATGTTGTTAGATGCTGCATGTTGTGGACAGTAAAAATGAGAGTGAGGACCAACATACGTAAAATTGACGACGACACTAAGACGGTTGTTGCATGTGGTTGGTAAGAAGCGTATGTGACATCTAAATGCAAAGATAAAGTAATTAAAATGAAAAAGGTGGACTGTAACACAGAAAAAAAAACTACCAAATTTTAACTCAAATTCATTGAATGCTATCTTCAAATGATTGGATAAACGACACTTTGAACTGATACAAGAGTGTTACTCAGCTAGAGAGATATGAGTTATACTGCAAAACATATTTGAAAGTACGAATATATTAGGAGGATAAGACTCGATTTGTAGGCATCAAAATTTGAAAATTTTCAAATGACTAATAACAAGATAATAACATACTTAGGTAAATAATACAAAGAAGAAAAAATTCTAAAAATATTTGTGGTGTTTACTTGGTAACTTTGTTGCATTGAAAGTTGTGATAAAAATGAAAATGAATACCGATGAACTTAAGTTTGATGAGGCCATTGGGAGGCTTCAGGCTGATGATTGAAATAGAACCTAAGGATCCCAAATTTGTTGAAGATTATGTGTTCACAATTGATGAAGATAGACACAAAGTTCATAAACTTGAAGAAGTTATGTGCTTCTTGTTTAGGCCTTGAAGAAAACATGGATCGTTTGTGTCACACGTTCACAAAGAAATCGCCCAGAAGTGAAGAAGTACAAAATGAGATGACATTAAGTGCTATAAATGTCATGATATTGGGCATATCAAATATGTTTGTCCATCATTCAAAAAAAAGGCATCAAGTGTAATTAGTGTAACAATTATGTCATACAAAAGCAAATTATGTAAACACAAAAAAGGAAGCAGAGGATGCTTGAAAGTTATAGTGATACAAAATCATAAAGAAATGAAGATTTTCTTAATCTGGTGGCCTTGCATGGAGTGACACATCTTGAGATAGAAAGTAAAGAATACGAACCTTGTATTTAATCTGGTGGCCTTGCATTTATATGTATTATAGATTATTTGTTCATCTTTTACCAATCAATTTTATATAGCATAAATGTTACAGTCTAAGATGTACATTTTGCGTTCTTACATATTTTCTCGAGTGATTTTAATTAGAAATGTGACAAAAAATGGTTGGAGCTTGGCAAGAGAGGAATTATTGATTGGTGACTGATGAAGTGGATTAGAAGAGCTGGCCTGACTGATGACTCGATCCTGAGAGAAAGCCAAGTCTCTGGAATTTGCACCAATCAGCCAGTAGGCTGATGGCATTGGCCGATCGTATAGAGAATTGAAATCAGCCAAGTTTCTGGAATGACTGCCGATCACATAAGCCGAAGGCTTAGGATGCCAAGTCTTTGGAATTTTTCAGCCAACAACCCCTTGGCCAATGGCACCAGTCGATCGACTAGCTCCCCGAATGCATGAAGACCGACCTTCTGGAGTTCTCAGCCATCGGCCCCTTTGCCAATGGCAAGTTGATCGCGGCTTGTTTCTATATTCTATTTTTTTTCTTTTCGGTTTGATCCGGTTTGTCATGGGGATGACTATTTTTAGTAGATTATATAAATTTGTTAGCTCTAGAAAACCTAAGTCTTCTTTTCCTTTTGCCTCTTTTAGCTAAAAACAAAATTCATGTTTGTTCTTGGGATTCTCAATAGATTTATACAATTATAGTGAAGAATTCTTTACTATTTTTCTTTAATTATGTTTTGCTTTTCATATTCATTTGTATTTGCTTTTGCTATTACCATGTGTGAGTAGTTCTCTATATAGACTAGGGAATGGGATGTTGATTAGTGATGCTAAAGGTCAATATATTATAATTTTTCGTAATTAGGATGTGTTTAATGATAGGATTGATGTAGCTAATCAATTTTTATACTTATTATATTTTGCGCCCGATAGATTTCGGATAAATGTATAGGTAAAGCATAATCAAAATTTTCACATCCTAACCAATGATAATTGATATTTAAGATGATTATTAAACTAAATAGACTTGAATTTAATGATTACTAGTCAATTTATTACCGTATAAAAGATTTGATTAATCAAGCTATTAGTAAATGAACTATTGTCATGATAGTCGATTATTATAAGAAAGTGATATACGTTATAGGAATGTATTTGATTGACCATGTAAACATCATTAGTTAGCAAATAATCACTCTGAATCCATTACCGTACATACCGTCCATTGTGTTATCTATCATCCATATGTATTAATTTCTGAATTAATCTTAGCGGCTTGTTTTTTTGCTTATTCTAGTAATTCACAATTCATTAATTAGAAAACAAAACAAATACCCCCAATTCAAATTTTCTTAAATTTTACTGTTTATTGGATCTTAGTGTGTTATTATTTCTTTCATGTGAATTCAATACCCCAAATTACTACTCTGATTGCTTTGCACTTGGAGTTGTATTTGGAATGAAACTTATCTCCCATCAATGTTCAAACTGAATTCAAAAGCCTCGGTGAGAATTGGATTCAAGTGACCAATGATAACTTTCAGCTGATCAACGATAAGAGGATTCTTGAATCGAAGGTAAACATTCTAGAATTAGAAAAATATCAAGGGAATATTTTAAGTGAAATCTTTTTTCCCAAAAATGGAATTGGAAGACAATAACAATAAGAGCTATATATCAAGGGAATATTCTATTTGTAGAATGTGAAAAGAATACATTTTTGGAAGATAAAGTCTTTAGGATGTATAAAATTTTTATGTCAGAACTTGAGAAGACCAACGAACCATTGTCTGAGCTATCGTAAATTAAAAAGCAAATCCGTATGTTAAACGAGGCATATGAGATTTTGGATTAGATTTTGGTTGTGGAAAGACTATGGAACACAAAAGCTAGTCACGGTTATCAAGGAAATGCATCGAGTTCAAAAACTATCTTGGTTAGAGGAAATACTAATGAAACAAATAATAAAAATGTGTTGGATGATGTGATAACAGCAATACTAGGGAGATTGTTTCAACAAGGTTGGATAACATAAAATCCAATTTCTCCAACGATTTTTGGAAATATAAGATGTGTTTCTTTTCTGATAAATTTGGCCACATTAAGTTTGTTGTTACAAGCTTTTAGAAGGTATTCATGGATATGTGATACACCATGAATATGACATAAATGTTGTGAAATTTAAAAGGGTTTCGATGAAAAAATCAAATCTTCACGGTAATATCAAATCTACTTCAGATTCGATAATTCAAAAATTTCAAGATCATGCAAGTATGAGTGTTCAATACACATAGGAAGTGGTAAAAATAATTGGAAATGTAAAATATGAAGATTCAAAGCGATGGAGAAAAGGTGGACTAAAAGACTTTGAGCAAAGTGAATGTTTCAGTAGGTGTTACTACAGTCACTGTATGATTTGGGTTTTTTTAAAAAGTTTTATTACTCAAGCATTAGGAGTTTGACGAGTGTGATAACACTTGCTTAAGGAGGAGCTTCAGATGGTGTTTCTCTAAGTTTTTAGCAAGTGAGTTTTAGTTGTAAGATTCAATGAAAATGGATTTATTGTTAGCTCCAAATCTGCTAGAACAAGAAAATGTAGTACAAGACATACTTAAGAGTTGTTGATGTTAGATTAAGATGTTGGAGAACTCTATGTTACATAATAAATGTTTGTGACACAAGACCTGCTTGAAAACTATGCTACTACATGAATATTTTATTGAGATGATATTGGTATAAGAGATGTTACGTTGCAACATAGAAATCAAGAAAAATACGAAAAACGTACTTATGAAGTGCTGACATAGCATTGAAGAGTTATTTGGAAAAGAAACAAAATACTTGATAAAGATGCAAACTAGATTGGATATCTTACCATACTTGCATATAAGGTGAATATTGAAGGTTTTACATCATAGAATCTATAAGTCCAATGATTATGAGTCAATTTAGGTTTCGCTAAATTGACTACAAAAAATTGAAAGTTTGAGTCTCTAAAAGAGTACACAGATCTCTTGTTTACAACACATAATCTCTAAAAAAATGTCAAGCAAATTAAAATTGCGTCTATTCTTTATTAGTAATTTTATTAGTATGTATAATAAAACTAGATTATTGAGAGATAGCTTTAGAGACGAGAATGAGTTAAAAACATATATACCTTTCTTCTAGTTGAATCCTTTTACGACCAACCGGGTTTTGTATATGGGTTTTGAACTTTCATCTTCAGAATTTATCTGGTACATCCAGTTGTTCTTCAAGGGTTTTCTTCCTATTGGTAACTTCACAAACCCGTATATGTGATTCTCATACAAGGATTGCATTTTATCTTGCATGCCTTTTAACAAATAATCGTTATAACTGTCAAGAATGACATCCTCTGATGCTCCTCCTCTTCCGTAACGGTCACATACTTATTTGGAGTATATCTTCTAAATGGTACCAAAAATCTAGCTGACTCTCTAAGTTCAGGCTGTGAAAGAACATCATGTCCCTCTTCTTCTTTGGTATTGTCATTATTAGAATATGAGGTAGTGGCACCTTCTTAAGGGTCAACATTGCCATTCTCAGCTAGTTCTTCTGATTTGTTATGCAATTGATGAGGTTCAACATTTCTACTAACCCTTAAATTTTGGTTTTTCAGATCATAGAATATCTTTGATTGTCTGATCCTCTTAGAATACAACATCCTGACTTGTGACAACCTTTCTATTTATCGAATCCCAAAACCGATGAACTCGTGTCTTGGTGAACCAACATAGATGAACTCTTTCATCTTGAAGTCTTGCTTAGCTCGTTCATCTTGAAGAATATGGACAAATGCTCTACACTCAAACAGTTGTAAATGGTTGTAATATACTTTTTTCTTGACCAGACTTCCTCGGCGATTCCAAGGAAACTAATGGTGTGAGGTTGATGATGTGAAATACGTTCAATATAGATTCTCCTGAAAATGAGTTGGGTAGTTTTTCATGAGAGAGCATACACAGAACTCTACGTTCGATTGTACGATTCATTCTTTCAGCAATACCATTTAGTTGTGGTATCTTGGGTGTTGTCTTTTCCATCCTGATTCCATGAGTTTTGTTGAACGCCTCGAAGGGACGTTGGTACTCACCACCATTATATCATTGAACACACTTGATTTTTTTCGTGCTTCATTCCACTTGACTACCACTACAAGAAAACTGCCAAAATGCAACTACATTTTGCGACCACATTTGCCACGGATATGCGACCAATTTACGACTACAGAGCAGTAGTCGCAGATTGGTCGTAATTTTGGGACTAAAAACCATAGTTACTAATCAGTCGCAATGCGCAACCAATTTGCGACTACTATGCTACTACTATGCGACTGTGTTTGTCATTCGCTAATCAGTCGCAAAGTTGCGACTGATTAGCGACTGTCTATGGAAGAATGACATGTTGGTCACATATTGGTCGCAAAATATGCGGCCAAATTGCAACCACGGTTGGAGTGGCTCTTCAGTCATAAAATGGTGGCAAAGACACAACATAAAAACATGTTCGAGGTAGGTATACCGGCATTTAAGTGACTACACTTTTGTGGTCGCAAAGTAGTGGTAAAATCGTATATATATATGCCCTCATGTCGTATTCTCTCATTTGTAGAATAAAAAGGAAAAAAACTTCAAACATGTGGGGAAATTATAATAATTCGATAGATTGGAAAAGGATTGATAATCAAACAAGAAATATATTGGCGGAATTTTCAGAATGCATGGAGTAGTTCATGAATTTTGCAAGTAGTCAACCAATAGTTCAAAGTAGCGGAGGTAAGTTTTTCTTTCCTTATATTAATTGCAAAAACGATAAATTTCTTCCAGGACGCAAAATATGAAATCATCTATATAGTCGAGGATTTATGCCAAATTATTATATTTGGTATAAAAATAGAGAAGAGATGAATATTAAGTTAGGGATGAGTAGTCGGGGTGATATCCAAAGAAATCCGAGAGGTACATGTGGTAGTAGTGAAGAAACAGGTGGGACATCCGGTAATAGATATGTTGAAACGGTGACGGATGCATTTCGTGAGATCACGACTGATGAGTACTATAATCAGAACGAGTAAGAATATAATAATGTAGAAGAACCAAATTTAGAAACACAAAATTTTTACAACATGTTTGAAAATGCGAAAAATCTATTGTATGATGGTTATCATGAAGGGCACTCACGGTTATCTTTAGCTGCTCGGTTCATGAACATTAATTCTGATGTTAATATACCAGAGAAATGCATGGATTTTTGGGTGGAGCTGTTTACAGAATATTTGTCTGAGGGAATCAGGCAACGGGTACATATTATGAAACCAAAAAACTGATGTAAAATTTAGGCCTCCTGTTTTATACAATTGACGTGTTTGTTCACAATTGTATGATCTTCTGGAAAGAAGATGAGAAATGGGAAAAGGCAGATTTTGCGATTTCCCCAATATAAGCCAAGCGAGGGCAAGACGAGAATACTTTTCAGTCGTATGTGATATTTACCTATAGACGACACACTTAAGAGAATGTATCAAAGTGAGAAAACCACAGAGGCAATGAGGTGGCACGCAGAGCATGAAGCAGAAGACAGAGAAATTAGTCATCCATCTGATGTTGCGGAGTGGAAAAATTTTCAATATCTACATCCAAGATTTGCTGCTGAATCTTGAAACGTTTATCTTGGCTTATGTACTGATGGATTCAATACATTTGGGATATCTTGAAATCATTCATTATGGCTGGTGATTATCACTCCATATAACTTGCCACCGGATATGTGTATGAAGAAAAGTACTTGTTTCTAACAATTTTGAATATTTTTCCGACCTTTGATTGATGAGTTGAAAGAATTATGGTCTACGGGAGTTGATGCATACGATGTATCGTTGAATCAAAATTTCAATCTAAAAGTCGTGTTACTATGGACGATAAGCGATATTCAAGCTTATAGAATGTTATCAGGATGGACAACGCATGGTAGACTGTCTTGTCCAATTTGTATGGATGATACGAAGGCATTTCAATTACCAAATGGTAGAAAGACGTGTTGGTTTGATTGTCACAGAAGGTTTCTTCCTAAAGGTCATTCATTACGGAAAAATAAAACAATTTTTTAAAAAGGGAAGCACGCTTTGAATGACTATACTCCACAATCATTGATAGGCGAACAAGTTTTATACGAGTGAATAAAAATTGTCAATCCTCTAAGAACATCTGACTGCGGAGGAAACGGTCATGAAAGTAAATAAGAAAGTTATGGAAGCTGAAATAATTGGCACAAAGAAAATATATTTTGGGAGTTTCCGATTCACTTTGATTTCAAGCAACTGAATCCGGTCTACTCCTACAAGTGTTGTTTTGCTACTTCTCTTCAGAATTCTTTTAGTGCTCACATTTTCCACGGTGGATTGAATACTGACTATTTTTATGTGAGTTGATTCCATTTCCAGGATGTTGACTTTTTCTTCCAGCATTGCCTTGTCTTTGAGGAGTTTCAGATTCCCTTGCACTCAAGACATTTTAGCTCCTTGCACTTGGTGAGGGGACACTCAGATTTGAAGTGTCCATACCCTTCACATTCGTGACATTTGAGATCTCGTTTCCTACTTCCTCGTCCACTTTACATCTTTGATGCCCGTTGAGGATATCTCTCACTGTCAGTGCTTTGTTCTCGGCCAAAGGGTTTGGTTTGTCCTCTTTCAACTCTTCTTAGGGCCTTCTTTAAGCTTATTGCTATCAACATCATACTCTCCTCAAGCTTTTGATGTATATTCTCCTCAAGCTTCCTCATCATATCCATTTCTTCTTCAGCTGTGAATGCGATCACTTTACTCACCTTGGGTTGTTCAGCACCTGTTTCCATATCTTGAGCCTTTAACATCCCAAGAAGTTGTGAGAACTTAATATCATCATTGTCTTCAGCACCGCTTTATGTGGTCCAAATTTTGACGGAAGACATCACATGAGTTTTTTACCAGCTTTTTATCCTTGTATTCCTTTTTCTAAAACAGCTGTCTCATTTGTAATTGACCTTAATTTAGATCCAAAACTTGCTATGGTCTCATCGTTCCCCTTGCAAAGATTCTCAAACTGAGATGCGATGTGGTCTAGCCTAGTTCTCTTGACACATGATGTTCCCTCGATTGAGTTCACTAAGATGTCCCATGCATCTTTTGCAGCTACGAATCCTTGCACAAGCTTGGACTGCTCCAAATCAATGGCACATAAGATTTCTGTTAAGGCTTTAGAGTTGTACTTAGATGCGCTTTTATCTACCTCTGTCCACTTTCCTTGGGCTTTGGTATATTTTCTCCCTCCTAAGTAAGAATTGTTGGTTTTTCCCAATCTAATTCTACCGTGGTCCATGCGTCTTCATTATATTTACCCCTCCTATGTCGTATACGTATGTTAGTGACTAAGTTGTTCTCATCTAGTATGAGCGGTTTCTGCCCAACCAAAACTTCTTTCGGTGTCTCCATATTCCTCCACAAGATCTCAACATGTTGACAAAACCTCTGTTTATCGATGGGACCTTGCTCTGATACCAATTGAAGAATCAAAATATAGAGACTATGTATAACTTGTTTAACTTATAACTTTACATTTATTAGAAATCTATTAAACCCGATTCTTACAATCTGTTTAATCCGTTTTACAAGCATTACATAGCAATTCATCACTGCTGATTCCTAATCTACCCAATCTCACACATAACAACAATTGTGTATTCTCTTTATTCACTAACCAAAAGCTTGTATCACCACACACAACTTTCTCCTATGCCACACCTAAAAACCTTAAGCGGCTTCTACAATGAAATATATATTTATACTTGCCTCCATTAGGTCTGTCTCCTTTCTTTTCCATGAGACACAATATTCCGAAGCTCCAATCTTCCTTTTCGTCAAAATCTTTTTTTTGCACGTCTTCTTAATCCAGCTCCAATAGAATTAAGCCACGTGTACTCCTCTCTTTTGAATTGTTGAACACTTTGTTTCAACAGTCTCCGTCTCTGTCGGTTCCAATACTACTAATTTGCATGGTTTGTAACTGGTTATTATTAGAAGTAAGTAGTTACCAATCAAACCCACTGGCCTATATATTTGAACACTTTTAAATGTTCAATTCATATATTCATCTATACGCATATAAAAACTATTTTAAATTTCAAAAGGAGAATAAATAATCACTCAAATTATATAAAGGGCAATAGAAAAAAATAGTACTATTTTAAGTTTTTATTTTAAATATAACACTATTTGTTTAAATTTCCAAAAATAACACAAATTTAATATTAAAATACATTAAAACTTATTGTTAATAAAAAAATAATGAAATCTAAATTAGAAAAAATGAACCCAAATATAATGTTTTAACTTTATATATAATTTATATATAATAAATATGTATTTTTTAGAAAATAATTTGTGGTATTTTTGGAATTTTAAGTTTAAAATGCTAAATTTTAAACAAAAACTTAAAAATATGTTATTTTTAAGTATTATTCTTATGTAAATAGTAATATTTTCAATATTTAAGTTTTCTAACCGGATGATCCAGTCTGAGTTCAAAATCCAAAATTTTCATCCTTATTTTAAAAATATTTTAAATCCTCGTTAATTATAATCTTGGCAAATGGAATGAGTGTGTTAATGTCATTCCAAGATTTTAGCCATTTCACATGTAAGTAAGATGCAATTAGGATGTAACAGCTAAGATTAAGTGTATTTATTTTCTTTGTGACAACGATTAAGTTTGATAGAAACGTTAGTTGCATTATACAATGATACAACGGTTAAGTGTATTTAGTCTATTCTGACAACAATTAAGAGAAGGCATGCAAGATGGCTCGAGCATATAGAGACATTTTCATACATCATCAAGTAAAAATAGGCAAAATAAAACATTGTGGCCGATGTCTTGTCCTGGCACTACACCCTTATCACCACCATGTAGGCCAGGATAATGGGATTTGAGCATCTTAAGGAGCAATAAGCTAAGGATCTAGACTTTGACATCACATATCAAGAGTGCATCGAAGCAACCTCCAAACAATACTACCAACATGAAGGATACTTATTCCGAGACCGCCGGTTGTGCATTGCAAAAGGGTCTATGCTAGAGCGATCATTCAGGAACCTCAGGGAGGATGCTTAATGGGTCAGTTCGGAGTTGAAAAGGCACTGAGCATACTCACAAACACTTCTATGGCCGCACCTAAGGAGCAATGTGGAGAGACTATATTCATGATGCGTCACATGTCTAAAGACTAAATCCATGTCACATCTTTACAATTTATACATGTCTTTACTTATTTCTAACATGTCGTGGGTAGATATATCTATCGATGTTGTATGGTTTACCCAAGACATGGCCCAAAGACTCAATACTTTTTGTGGTATACCATTCTCTAAGATGGCCCATTCAAACGGCTAAATATTCTTCACGGAAGTAGTCCGACTACATGTCCTACCCCAATACATTGTGTCCGATTTGAACACCATGTTCCTTAGCCATTTTAGAGTACCTTATGGAGTAAATTAGGCACCAAACTGCTATTCTCACCACCTGCCATCCCCAAAGAGATGGCCAAATCGAATTGGTCAACCGCATATCGTCAAACCTTTTAACGTCCAAGATTGGTACCAACTTAGCTGCTTGGTTGGACTACTTACCTTTCGTGGAATTTGCTTATAACTGTACCACACACTCTACTACTACACTATCACATTTTGAGATTGTGTAAGGCTTTAATCTACTTACGGCACTAGACCATTCACAATTACCACCTTTGGAATACTCAAACCAAGATGTAATCGCCAAAGCTGAAGCAATCACCAAACTACACTAGAAGGTCAAATATAATATTGAGAAGAGGATTATGCAGCACAAACGCCAACAAAATAAGGGACGGAAATAAATTATCTTCCAAACCGGAGATTGGGTATGGCTAACATGAGAATCGAGAAGTTTCTGAACCAAAAAAATTCAAGTTGGCACCATGAGAAGATGGACCATTCAGAGTTGTGGAACGCATCAACAAAAACAAGTATCGCCTATAATTGCAGGGTGAGTTACACATCTTTCCAACCTTCAATGTTGTTGAGTTAAACCCTTTCTATGCAGGTGAATAAGTTATTAGGACAGAACCTCTTCTAGAGAGAGGGGATGATAGGTATTTCGATGCCAATGGGCTGGCCCACAGACCTGGCTAACATGGAATCGATAAGTTTCCACCAAGAACCTCTTCTGGCACCATAGGGAGGTTAATGCCAACAAGAATCGAACACAGTCGTACCAGCCAAACTTGGAGATGAGAACACCACCAAGAACTCGATCTGGCACAAGGAGGTTAACATAAGAATCGAACAAGGTCGTAGAGAACTTGATCAGCCTAAAGGATCAAGAAAACCCCCAAAAATGCTGAAGACCATGACTGGCATAGAAGACACACGGCTTGAAGAATGGCCGGACAAGCCGAAAGAGCTAAGCGATGGCCATAAATGTCAAACGACCCAAAAGAGGACCACGAGTCCCAAGAAGCACCACGGCCAAGATCCATTAAATGGTTTTTTAATTTGAACGAAGAACCCATATTATTCCACATTAAAAAAAAGCATAACACCTTAAGGGCCATAGCCATCAAGGTGCATCAAGGACTTTCCATATATGGAGCGCTATGGTACACATTTAATTTCGTATTATTGTTATCTCTTTTTCATATACGAATAGAATCTCAATTGAGTGTAGGTTAGGCATTTATTTTGAGAATATTCACGGTTTGTAAACAAATTTAATTTTCTTTTTTCTTTCAATTGTGTCGATCCATAAATGTCAAGGTCGAAGAGATATATATATGTCTATAATGTTTCCTATGCGACATTGTAACATACAATTTTTTTTCTTAACTCAATAAAGAAAGCATTTCTTCTCTCGAATTGTTATCTCTCACTCTAACAATTGTGTGGCTTCCCCTCCTGTTTTTTAAAAAACCCTTTGATCTTTTTGAGTCTTTGCTGATAAAAGGTCATATCTTATGGCAAATCATCTCATAGACATGTTACAACTGAAGAGAACCTTTTTGCTAACTAGTTTTACACTCACCCATCGCCCTTGACCACCTTAACAAAAATTTGTCTTTCAGCCAGTTGTTAAGATATGGCCTTATCACATTATCCTAACGTGTTATTAATAGAAATGTCATGCTGACGTGTTATTAACAAAAATATCATTCTGACGTGTTATTAACAGAAATGTTATGCTGACGTGTTATTAACAGAAATGTCATGCTGACGTGTCATCACCACAGTTAGTTTCAAATAAATATATAAATGAACTTAAGTTACTAAAATAATTACAATATATTTTATTGTTATTAATTTGGTTAGAGAATCAATATATTTTATTAAACTAATAAAAAATATTATATAATTTATGAATATTTTTCCTTACGCATCGCATGGATATAAATCTTGTTAGTTAGATAAGTGAATAAAAATGAGTTTGAGTGATGAAAATGAACAAGTGACAATAACTTTGCGGAACCAACATATTAGCAAGTTGGGTTGTTCTAAATTAAATAATTAAGTTGGGTCATTCGTAAGAAAGATAATTGTTTAGTTGTTTATAATAGTTTATTCGTAGGTTAGTCAATATTAAAAAAAGACAATCCGCAGGTCGAGTCATTCTTAACAGATCACAACAATGATCTCAGATAGTCAATGTTATTATTCTAATAAAAACACTTATTCTAGGATATGTTTAATCATCACATATTTTAGAGAAATGATATTTGACCCTACTTTCTACTTTAAAATTACAAGGTAATGTCATTTCAAATCATACATGTACTATGAGATTTTTCTCTCAGATAGTCCAGTAATCATAAAAAAAACAACAACATAAATCAAAAGTTAATGACTCAATTAAGTCACACAAATTTATATAAAAAATAAATTAATAATTAACCAGAATAATACAAAATGTAAAAAAATGAAAATATAATAGAACAACATTAAAAAGAGATTAGAAGAAAAAAATAGATATTATGTTGCCAATGTATCTTGGTACGTGGAATATTTCGTCGTAAAATTATCACAATGTAGTGTGTGAGAACTGAATTTGAAAACACTTCAGCTCTCAATATAAATATGAATCCTTCAGCTTTTATTCCAAATACGAATCGTTCACTTTTCAATCTAAATACAATGACTTTATTTCTCAATTTCAATGTGAACCCTTCAGCTTTCAATATAAATACGAAGACTTAGTTCGGAATCTAAATACGAAAAATTTAGCTCTCAATATCAATAAAAAGATTTATTTTGTTCTAAAAAATTCTTCTCTTATTTTTTATGAATTCCTCAGTTACCAGAAATTGTTTTTCTATTTATACGATTCCAGCATTTAACTACGCATACTGAATTAAATGCATATCTAGTGGTTACACAAACTTTATCTATTCCTGACCATTTGGCTAATGGGTTTGACTGTCTTTTCGGATTGAAGCATGAACTCGGGCCTTAAGCATGCTTTGGCTCATCTTCATTATGGGTTGGCTGATTCCAGTTTTGAAGTCAAATTTGGTGCCAACTTAGTCGGTAATCCAACATAAATACGTTCGTTGTAAAGTAGTTGGTACATTTTTTGGTAATTTGATAGTAAATGATGAAAATATTTTCAATAAATATACCCATTTTGTGAGTGGCACTTACAAAAATCATAAACTTGTTTTACATTAAAACAAGCACAATTTTTTTTATCTCAATAAATTTTATTTATGAATTAAAAATTGGATGTATATGCATAAATATTCAAAAAATAATGATGGCAAAAGAACTAAAAGATGGTTGCAAGATATTCATGTATTAGAGGAGATATATATGGATAACTTTGGAACGCTATAAAATATTTTTCTCAAACTGCATGACTATAAAATTTATTCTTGTCAACAAAGTGCATAATCTAAATAGAAGATTTATGCTATATTATTATGTTTGGTTTAAACTGGGTTTATGGTGTGGGGACAACAAAAGTAATATGAATGATAATTACAAAGCTTTGGATTTTAATGTATCTAATAATATTTATAATAATCAACAAAAATTTGATTTTCATGAGCAACATGATCAAAAACCATATAGAATTTATGATGGGGTTACCAATGCATTTTACGTAACAATTATGTTTTCCAATAATATTGTTGATGAACACTAGTTAGATGCATAATTTATTTCTGATATGCTAAACACTATAAATTAACCAATCTATAGTGCATATGGAGAAAACAATCCAAATTGTCATTGGCAGCTATGATAATAAATAATAAATCGATCATAACATAACTGAAATTTGTATGGATAATTAGTATTAATCGATTAAAGAGTATTTGTGAAAAGATAATTTATTTGTTTAAACATATTATTATAGAAATTGGTTTTTAGTCTGGGTTTTGCTTTCAGATATGAAATATGTTTAGGTTGATGAAATATAAAATTTTCAATTCCATTATTTGTCGCATTTTAAATTGAAAACTTATACCCAAAATAAACAAAACAAATACTAATAAGTGTTGAGAAAAAATGAAATAATACATAATTACATGTAAATATAAATCGAAGTTTAATAGAAAATAAGAAAAGAAAACTTTTCCAAGTGAGAGCCTCACACCAGGAGAAACATAAGTTTTGTTCAGGAGTTGGGTGTAGTTTCCAGAAGATAAAGGTCCAAGGAAAGATCACAAAGTACATGTTTGGGAGTGCGGTTGCATAAGACTTATTATGGTTAATCGTTTCGTACACTTCCTTATGTTGGACCAAGCGGGGTAGCGCCGGAACATAGAGTTGCAAATTTTTTCAGTGGGCTTCTTGGGTTTCAGATTTTGCGGCGATTTAATCTAGTCTTTATTAGCAGCAACTCCTCTTTGATGGTTTTTGGTGACACAGTTTGTGTGATGGTTGTTGGCACATTTTATTCACAAGTCAACTGTTGGCTCTCTCACTTCTACTTGCCCGACAATCAATTTCGCATCCGCGAATCTGTTTTACATTTTTACCGGATATTATCCTTATTTGCTTTTTTGGGGGGTTGTGCTTGGTTTAGGTCGTATATGTTGTTTAAGGGACCTACTCTTTGGGTTTGTTTGTTTCAAAAATCAATTAGGGTTGATTAAGATAATGTCACGTTATTATGTGCTCGGTAGTGTTAGTCCATGTTTGTTCTTTGGGGTTTGTGATCTAGATGGTATCTCGCTGCATCATCATCTACCAGTTCCTATTTGAAGATTTTCTAATTTTTTGGGTCACTTTGAAGACAGTATAGTGGTTTCAGTTTTTAGTTGTGCCTTTTTGAGTAAGTAACCGGTTTACAACTGTCAGCAATAAAGGTGGAGATCTTTTCTTATGCTGGTATTTCTTATCATGTAGTCGTGATATATTGAATTATAAATCATGTGTATATGTGAGATCTAAATATAGTTCACTAATCTAGTTCAATATAATATTAATGAAGTATTACGTTATTGTACGATGTAAGCATTATATTAATATACACGTTGGATGTAATGACATTTGACATGCTAAGTCCCTCATTGTCCCAAGATTTCATCCGTTGGATTAAAAAGAAAGTCCACAAATCTAAACCGTTAGATCAAAATGAGAAATCTATTTAAGAAGGGTCTCCTCCTTGATTATTTCTCACACCGAAAAATAGTTGAAATATTTCTATATTAAATATCTATCTATGGCTCCATGGTTACAGAAGGTTTTTAATGGATCTACTAAGCGTGTATACGTTTTCATTACTGATGGTAAGTCGTTTGCTATAGATAGTGGAGAGTCCGAGTCTATTAATGATTATATTTCTGATGATGCATACACAAAGATTGATAGAGATCTTATAGATATTAATGCGTATCTGCTTAAGTACCACAATTACAACATAGCTCTTAATGATAGTGTTGGTAAGGATAATGGTGTTGGAGATAATGATATTCATACATGGAGGACTGTAGAATATATTAATATAGAAATATATGAAAGTGAAATAAAGATATCTTGTAATTCTAACAATTTAGGGATATATCGCGGAAATGATATAGATTACTATAATTCTATTGTTGTTAAACATATTGAAGGAGGAGGTATTTCAGTAATGGGATTTAGCCGTTAAAGGTCAAACCGAAAGTAACATCAATATTTATTGAAGTAATTCAACTTAATGTCTCTTTTCGTATGTTTCTAACAATAATCAATAATAATACTGTGGATTGTGGATATGTGAGGAAAAATCTTTTTTCTTTCTCTTATTCTGTTCTTTGTGTTTTCAAGTTTGTAGGAGTTGAGACTCCAATGTAAATTCAAAATAAAATAATGATAAATGTTTGTGTATTAAAAATAAAAATAGTTTTTTTCTATTCTTATTGAAAGGTAGATACCACTAGCAAAGCAAGTAGAATCCTTTTTGCTAACTAAATTATTTTTTAAGTATTCAAAAATATGACATTAGATCATAAAGGTGACAAAAATCATAACAAGATTGACTTATACACAGAAAATAAAAATTTCCAAACCAATTTCATCAAAATAAACATGTATAATGTAGTTTTGATGTGACTCTGGTCGAAAAAACAAAATGTAATGGTGGCATTATATTGATGCTACCAATCATATTTGTCTTGATATATATATATATATGTGTGTGTGTATATACTTTTTTAGAAGTAAAGATGATGTATTGGAAATATTCAAAGCATACGAGCTAGTCAAATAAAAATGTTGAGGTACAGAGTTCTAGGATATTAAAAGGAAATATGATACAACACAAAGTTACCATCAATATTTCAAATGATTTTGGAGAAATAAAGTACATTCGTACATATATCTAAACGTGTGGAGAGTTTTTATCAAATTTATTGTGCAGACTCCTATAATATCACAATTTAACCTACAAAATTAGATTGTATGTGTTTGGATACAATCATACATATCACAACAATAGTGTATTTCGGTTTTTACTTCGTACATTAGCAAATACAAACATCTATAAAACACAATAATGATATCAAGGAACAAATCTTATAAAGTGTTTTTATGGGTTCTAACAAGCTCATAACCAGTGGAAGGACAAATTTTACAATTGTAATGATTTCAAATAACTTTAACATCAAAAATATTATTAATACCTCTATTATTTTTTAGTCATGCCTCATAAAACACTAGATTGTATGCGTATTAATATAGTATTGTTGGGACTTGGAAGATCAACAATATTAATAAAATTAAATTGAGACGATCGACATTACTAATGAGGATTCATATTCAACTATGGAAATACAGTCGAAAAAAAATTTTAGATCCAAACCTGGTGAAATAAAAAAGTGAAGTGCAAGAAACGCTTAAAATTTGGTGGTGTACATCATGATATTGCAGAATTGTACGTTACACAATAAACATTGTGTAACACATGATTTGTTGAAAAATTATGCGATTATATAGGGATGTTGCATAGATGATGTTGGCATAAGAGATACTCTATTGCAACATGGATATCAAAGAAAATGTGCAAAACATGTTTATAAAGTGCTAACATGGTAAATACTTTTGAGATTTTCGAGGATAAAGAAATCTTTGATAAAAGTGAAAATAGGATTGAATATCTTTTCATATCCTCATCTAGGATGAATTTTTAAGACTTGATGTCATGGACTCTATAAATATAGTGATTATGAGTCAAAATTATGTTTAGCCAAAATGGAGAGAAGAAAGAAGAAAATACCAAGAGTTTTGGTGAATATTTGACGTACGTGTTGTGTGCATCACATAATCTATGTGTTAGAACCGCTTATATCAAAGACAAAACAGGAGGAATATTTTTATATCTTTTTGTTCTTAGATTTGTATTTTAGGTGATTGATTGATTTTGAACTAAGAAGTGTGTTAGTCTCAAATAATTCCATTACGTAAAGTATTGTTGTAAGATTTTCTAAATAATGTTTAGTGAAGAATATGAGGACACTGGCACATTGCTAAACCTCGTTAATTTTTGTATGTGATTATATTTTTAGTTTTACAATTGGTATTAGAGCATGACACCTAGCCAAAGGACCATTTTTGAAATAATGTGAGAATCCTATGTTGTTAGATGCTGCATGTTGTGGACAGTAAAAATGAGAGTGAGGACCAACATACGTAAAATTGACGACGACACTAAGACGGTTGTTGCATGTGGTTGGTAAGAAGCGTATGTGACATCTAAATGCAAAGATAAAGTAATTAAAATGAAAAAGGTGGACTGTAACACAGAAAAAAACTACCAAATTTTAACTCAAATTCATTGAATGCTATCTTCAAATGATTGGATAAACGACACTTTGAACTGATACAAGAGTGTTACTCAGCTAGAGAGATATGAGTTATACTGCAAAACATATTTGAAAGTACGAAAATATTAGGAGGATAAGACTCGATTTGTAGGCATCAAAATTTGAAATTTTTCAAATGACTAATAACAAGATAATAACATACTTAGGTAAATAATACAAAGAAGAAAAAATTCTAAAAATATTTGTGGTGTTTACTTGGTAACTTTGTTGCATTGAAAGTTGTGATAAAAATGAAAATGAATACCGATGAACTTAAGTTTGATGAGGCCATTGGGAGGCTTCAGGCTGATGATTGAAATAGAACCTAAGGATCCCAAATTTGTTGAAGATTATGTGTTCACAATTGATGAAGATAGACACAAAGTTCATAAACTTGAAGAAGTTATGTGCTTCTTGTTTAGGCCTTGAAGAAAACATGGATCGTTTGTGTCACACGTTCACAAAGAAATCGCCCAGAAGTGAAGAAGTACAAAATGAGATGACATTAAGTGCTATAAATGTCATGATATTGGGCATATCAAATATGTTTGTCCATCATTCAAAAAAAAGGCATCAAGTGTAATTAGTGTAACAATTATGTCATACAAAAGCAAATTATGTAAACACAAAAAAGGAAGCAGAGGATGCTTGAAAGTTATAGTGATACAAAATCATAAAGAAATGAAGATTTTCTTAATCTGGTGGCCTTGCATGGAGTGACACATCTTGAGATAGAAAGTAAAGAATACGAACCTTGTATTTAATCTGGTGGCCTTGCATTTATATGTATTATAGATTATTTGTTCATCTTTTACCAATCAATTTTATATAGCATAAATGTTACAGTCTAAGATGTACATTTTGCGTTCTTACATATTTTCTCGAGTGATTTTAATTAGAAATGTGACAAAAAATGGTTGGAGCTTGGCAAGAGAGGAATTATTGATTGGTGACTGATGAAGTGGATTAGAAGAGCTGGCCTGACTGATGACTCGATCCTGAGAGAAAGCCAAGTCTCTGGAATTTGCACCAATCAGCCAGTAGGCTGATGGCATTGGCCGATCGTATAGAGAATTGAAATCAGCCAAGTTTCTGGAATGACTGCCGATCACATAAGCCGAAGGCTTAGGATGCCAAGTCTTTGGAATTTTTCAGCCAACAACCCCTTGGCCAATGGCACCAGTCGATCGACTAGCTCCCCGAATGCATGAAGACCGACCTTCTGGAGTTCTCAGCCATCGGCCCCTTTGCCAATGGCAAGTTGATCGCGGCTTGTTTCTATATTCTATTTTTTTTCTTTTTGGTTTGATCCGGTTTGTCATGGGGATGACTATTTTTAGTAGATTATATAAATTTGTTAGCTCTAGAAAACCTAAGTCTTCTTTTCCTTTTGCCTCTTTTAGCTAAAAACAAAATTCATGTTTGTTCTTGGGATTCTCAATAGATTTATACAATTATAGTGAAGAATTCTTTACTATTTTTCTTTAATTATGTTTTGCTTTTCATATTCATTTGTATTTGTTTTTGCTATTACCATGTGGGAGTAGTTCTCTATATAGACTAGGGAATGGGATGTTGATTAGTGATGCTAAAGGTCAATATATTATAATTTTTCGTAATTAGGATGTGTTTAATGATAGGATTGATGTAGCTAATCAATTTTTATACTTATTATATTTTGCGCCCTATAGATTTCGGATAAATGTATAGGTAAAGCATAATCAAAATTTTCACATCCTAACCAATGATAATTGATATTTAAGATGATTATTAAACTAAATAGACTTGAATTTAATGATTACTAGTCAATTTATTACCGTATAAAAGATTTGATTAATCAAGCTATTAGTAAATGAACTATTGTCATGATAGTCGATTATTATAAGAAAGTGATATACGTTATAGGAATGTATTTGATTGACCATGTAAACATCATTAGTTAGCAAATAATCACTCTGAATCCATTACCGTACATACCGTCCATTGTGTTATCTATCATCCATATGTATTAATTTCTGAATTAATCTTAGCGGCTTGTTTTTTTGCTTATTCTAGTAATTCACAATTCATTAATTAGAAAACAAAACAAATACCCCCAATTCAAATTTTCTTAAATTTTACTGTTTATTGGATCTTAGTGTGTTATTATTTCTTTCATGTGAATTCAATACCCCAAATTACTACTCTGATTGCTTTGCACTTGGAGTTGTATTTGGAATGAAACTTATCTCCCATCAATGTTCAAACTGAATTCAAAAGCCTCGGTGAGAATTGGATTCAAGTGACCAATGATAACTTTCAGCTGATCAACGATAAGAGGATTCTTGAATCGAAGGTAAACATTCTAGAATTAGAAAAATATCAAGGGAATATTTTAAGTGAAATCTTTTTTCACAAAAATGGAATTGGAAGACAATAACAATAAGAGCTATATATCAAGGGAATATTCTATTTGTAGAATGTGAAAAGAATACATTTTTGGAAGATAAAGTCTTTAGGATGTATAAAATTTTTATGTCAGAACTTGAGAAGACCAACGAACCATTGTCTGAGCTATCGTAAATTAAAAAGCAAATCCGTATGTTAAACGAGGCATATGAGATTTTGGATTAGATTTTGGTTGTGGAAAGACTATGGAACACAAAAGCTAGTCACGGTTATCAAGGAAATGCATCGAGTTCAAAAACTATCTTGGTTAGAGGAAATACTAATGAAACAAATAATAAAAATGTGTTGGATGATGTGATAACAGCAATACTAGGGAGATTGTTTCAACAAGGTTGGATAACATAAAATCCAATTTCTCCAACGATTTTTGGAAATATAAGATGTGTTTCTTTTCTGATAAATTTGGCCACATTAAGTTTGTTGTTACAAGCTTTTAGAAGGTATTCATGGATATGTGATACACCATGAATATGACATAAATGTTGTGAAATTTAAAAGGGTTTCGATGAAAAAATCAAATCTTCACGGTAATATCAAATCTACTTCAGATTCGATAATTCAAAAATTTCAAGATCATGCAAGTATGAGTGTTCAATACACATAGGAAGTGGTAAAAATAATTGGAAATGTAAAATATGAAGATTCAAAGCGATGGAGAAAAGGTGGACTAAAAGACTTTGAGCAAAGTGAATGTTTCAGTAGGTGTTACTACAGTCACTGTATGATTTGGGTTTTTTTAAAAAGTTTTATTACTCAAGCATTAGGAGTTTGACGAGTGTGATAACACTTGCTTAAGGAGGAGCTTCAGATGGTGTTTCTCTAAGTTTTTAGCAAGTGAGTTTTAGTTGTAAGATTCAATGAAAATGGATTTATTGTTAGCTCCAAATCTGCTAGAACAAGAAAATGTAGTACAAGACATACTTAAGAGTTGTTGATGTTAGATTAAGATGTTGGAGAACTCTATGTTACATAATAAATGTTTGTGACACAAGACCTGCTTGAAAACTATGCTACTACATGAATATTTTATTGAGATGATATTGGTATAAGAGATGTTACGTTGCAACATAGAAATCAAGAAAAATACGAAAAACGTACTTATGAAGTGCTGACATAGCATTGAAGAGTTATTTGGAAAAGAAACAAAATACTTGATAAAGATGCAAACTAGATTGGATATCTTACCATACTTGCATATAAGGTGAATATTGAAGGTTTTACATCATAGAATCTATAAGTCCAATGATTATGAGTCAATTTAGGTTTCGCTAAATTGACTACAAAAAATTGAAAGTTTGAGTCTCTAAAAGAGTACACAGATCTCTTGTTTACAACACATAATCTCTAAAAAATGTCAAGCAAATTAAAATTGCGTCTATTCTTTATTAGTAATTTTATTAGTATGTATAATAAAAACTAGATTATTGAGAGATAGCTTTAGAGACGAGAATGAGTTAAAAACATATATACCTTTCTTCTAGTTGAATCCTTTTACGACCAACCGGGTTTTGTATATGGGTTTTGAACTTTCATCTTCAGAATTTATCTGGTACATCCAGTTGTTCTTCAAGGGTTTTCTTCCTATTGGTAACTTTACAAACCCGTATATGTGATTCTCATACAAGGATTGCATTTTATCTTGCATGCCTTTTAACAAATAATCGTTATAACTGTCAAGAATGACATCCTCTGATGCTCCTCCTCTTCCGTAACGGTCACATACTTATTTGGAGTATATCTTCTAAATGGTACCAAAAATCTAGCTGACTCTCTAAGTTCAGGCTGTGAAAGAACATCATGTCCCTCTTCTTCTTTGGTATTGTCATTATTAGAATATGAGGTAGTGGCACCTTCTTAAGGGTCAACATTGCCATTCTCAGCTAGTTCTTCTGATTTGTTATGCAATTGATGAGGTTCAACATTTCTACTAACCCTTAAATTTTGGTTTTTCAGATCATAGAATATCTTTGATTGTCTGATCCTCTTAGAATACAACATCCTGACTTGTGACAACCTTTCTATTTATCGAATCCCAAAACCGATGAACTCGTGTCTTGGTGAACCAACATAGATGAACTCTTTCATCTTGAAGTCTTGCTTAGCTCGTTCATCTTGAAGAATATGGACAAATGCTCTACACTCAAACAGTTGTAAATGGTTGTAATATACTTTTTTCTTGACCAGACTTCCTCGGCGATTCCAAGGAAACTAATGGTGTGAGGTTGATGATGTGAAATACGTTCAATATAGATTCTCCTGAAAATGAGTTGGGTAGTTTTTCATGAGAGAGCATACACAGAACTCTACGTTCGATTGTACGATTCATTCTTTCAGCAATACCATTTAGTTGTGGTATCTTGGGTGTTGTCTTTTCCATCCTGATTCCATGAGTTTTGTTGAACGCCTCGAAGGGACGTTGGTACTCACCACCATTATATCATTGAACACACTTGATTTTTTTCGTGCTTCATTCCACTTGACTACCACTACAAGAAAACTGCCAAAATGCAACTACATTTTGCGACCACATTTGCCACGGATATGCGACCAATTTACGACTACAGAGCAGTAGTCGCAGATTGGTCGTAATTTTGGGACTAAAAACCATAGTTACTAATCAGTCGCAATGCGCAACCAATTTGCGACTACTATGCTACTACTATGCGAGTGTGTTTGTCATTCGCTAATCAGTCGCAAAGTTGCGACTGATTAGCGACTGTCTATGGAAGAATGACATGTTGGTCACATATTGGTCGCAAAATATGCGGCCAAATTGCAACCACGGTTGGAGTGGCTCTTCAGTCATAAAATGGTGGCAAAGACACAACATAAAAACATGTTCGAGGTAGGTATACCGGCATTTAAGTGACTACACTTTTGTGGTCGCAAAGTAGTGGTAAAATCGTATATATATATATATATATATATGCCCTCATGTCGTATTCTCTCATTTGTAGAATAAAAAGGAAAAAAACTTCAAACATGTGGGGAAATTATAATAATTCGATAGATTGGAAAAGGATTGATAATCAAACAAGAAATATATTGGCGGAATTTTCAGAATGCATGGAGTAGTTCATGAATTTTGCAAGTAGTCAACCAATAGTTCAAAGTAGCGGAGGTAAGTTTTTCTTTCCTTATATTAATTGCAAAAACGATAAATTTCTTCCAGGACGCAAAATATGAAATCATCTATATAGTCGAGGATTTATGCCAAATTATTATATTTGGTATAAAAATAGAGAAGAGATGAATATTAAGTTAGGGATGAGTAGTCGGGGTGATATCCAAAGAAATCCGAGAGGTACATGTGGTAGTAGTGAAGAAACAGGTGGGACATCCGGTAATAGATATGTTGAAACGGTGACGGATGCATTTCGTGAGATCACGACTGATGAGTACTATAATCAGAACGAGTAAGAATATAATAATGTAGAAGAACCAAATTTAGAAACACAAAATTTTTACAACATATTTGAAAATGCGAAAAATCTATTGTATGATGGTTATCATGAAAGGCATTCACGGTTATCTTTAGCTGCTCGGTTCATGAACATTAATTCTGATGTTAATATACCAGAGAAATGCATGGATTTTTGGGTGGAGCTGTATACAGAATATTTGTCTGAGGGAATCAGGCAACGGGTACATATTATGAAACCAAAAAACTGATGTAAAATTTAGGCCTCCTGTTTTATACAATTGACGTGTTTGTTCACAATTGTATGATCTTCTGGAAAGAAGATGAGAAATGGGAAAAGGCAGATTTTGCGATTTCCCCAATATAAGCCAAGCGAGGGCAAGACGAGAATACTTTTCAGTCGTATGTGATATTTACCTATAGACGACACACTTAAGAGAATGTATCAAAGTGAGAAAATCACAGAGGCAATGAGGTGGTACGCAGAGCATGAAGCAGAAGACAGAGAAATTAGTCATCCATCTGATGTTGCTGAGTGGAAAAATTTTCAATATCTACATCCAAGATTTGCTGCTGAATCTTGAAACGTTTATCTTGGCCTATGTATTGATGGGTTCAATACATTTGGGATATCTCGAAATCATTCATTATGGCTGGTGATTATCACTCCATATAACTTGACACTGGATATGTGTATGAAGAAAAGTACTTGTTTCTAACAGTTCTGAATATTTTTCCGACCTTTGATTGATGAGTTGAAAGAATTATGGTCTACGGGAGTTGATGCATACGATGTATCGTTGAATCAAAATTTCAATCTAAAAGTCGTGTTACTATGGACGATAAGCGATATTCAAGCTTATGGAATGTTTTCAGGATGGACAACGCATGGTAGACTGTCTTGTCCAATTTGTATGGATGATACGAAGGCATTTCAATTACCAAATGGTAGAAAGACGTGTTGGTTTGATTGTCACAGAAGGTTTCTTCCTAAAGGTCATTCATTACGGAAAAATAAAACAATTTTTTAAAAAGAGAAGCACGCTTTGAATGACTATACTCCACAATCATTGATAGGCGAACAAGTTTTATACGAGTGAATAAAAATTGTCAATCCTCTAAGAACATCTGACTGCGGAGGAAACGATCATGAAAGTAAATAAGAAAGTTATGGAAGCTGAAATAATTGGCACAAAGAAAATATATTTTGGGAGTTTCCGATTCACTTTGATTTCAAGCAACTGAATCCGGTCTACTCCTACAAGTGTTGTTTTGCTACTTCTCTTCAGAATTCTTTTAGTGCTCACATTTTCCACGGTGGATTGAATACTGACTATTTTTATGTGAGTTGATTCCATTTCCAGGATGTTGACTTTTTCTTCCAGCATTGCCTTGTCTTTGAGGAGTTTCAGATTCCCTTGCACTCAAGACATTTTAGCTCCTTGCACTTGGTGAGGGGACACTCAGATTTGAAGTGTCCATACCCTTCACATTCGTGACATTTGAGATCTCGTTTCCTACTTCCTCGTCCACTTTACATCTTTGATGCCCGTTGAGGATATCTCTCACTGTCAGTGCTTTGTTCTCGGCCAAAGGGTTTGGTTTGTCCTCTTTCAACTCTTCTTAGGGCCTTCTTTAAGCTTATTGCTATCAACATCATACTCTCCTCAAGCTTTTGATGTATATTCTCCTCAAGCTTCCTCATCATATCCATTTCTTCTTCAGCTGTGAATGCGATCACTTTACTCACCTTGGGTTGTTCAGCACTTGTTCCCATATCTTGAGCCTTTAACATCCCAAGAAGTTGTGAGAACTTAATATCATCATTGTCTATAGCTAGCTTCAGCACCGCTTTATGTGGTCCAAATTTTGACGGAAGACATCACATGAGTTTTTTACCAGCTTTTTATCCTTGTATTCCTTTTTCTAAAACAGCTGTCTCATTTGTAATTGAGCTTAATTTAGATCCAAAACTTGCTATGGTCTCATCGTTCCCCTTGCAAAGATTCTCAAACTGAGATGCGATGTGGTCTAGCCTAGTTCTCTTGACACATGATGTTCCCTCGATTGAGTTCACTAAGATGTCCCATGCATCTTTTGCAGCTACGAATCCTTGCACAAGCTTGGACTGCTCCAAATCAATGGCACATAAGATTTCTGTTAAGGCTTTAGAGTTGTACTTAGATGCGCTTTTATCTACCTCTGTCCACTTTCCTTGGGCTTTGGTATATTTTCTCCCTCCTAAGTAAGAATTGTTGGTTTTTCCCAATCTAATTCTACCGTGGTCCATGCGTCTTCATTTATTCCACGAATCCATTGTCGCATACGTATCTTCCAGTGACTAAGTTGTTCTCATCTAGTATGAGCGGTTTCTGCCCAACCAAAACTTCTTTCGGTGTCTCCATATTCCTCCACAAGATCTCAACATGTTGACAAAACCTCTGTTTATCGATGGGACCTTGCTCTGATACCAATTGAAGAATCAAAATATAGAGACTATGTATAACTTGTTTAACTTATAACTTTACGTTTATTAGAAATCTATTAAACCCGATTCTTACAATCTGTTTAATCCGTTTTACAAGGCATTACATAGCAATTCGTCACTGCTGATTCCTAATCTACCCAATCTCACACATAACAACAATTGTGTATTCTCTTTATTCACTAACCAAAAGCTTGTATCACCACACACAACTTTCTCCTATGCCACACCTAAAAACCTTAAGCGGCTTCTACAATGAAATATATATTTATACTTGCCTCCATTAGGTCTGTCTCCTTCCTTTTCCGTGAGACACAATATTCCGAAGCTCCAATCTTCCTTTTCGTCAAAATCTTTTTTTTGCACATCTTCTTAATCTAGCTCCAATAGAATTATGCCACGTGTACTCCTCTCTTTTGAATTGTTGAACACTTTGTTTCAACAGTCTCCGTCTCTGTCGGTTCCAAAACTATTTTAAATTTCAAAAGGAGAATAAATAATCACTCAAATTATATAAAGGGCAATAGAAAAAAATAGTACTATTTTAAGTTTTTATTTTAAATATAACACTATTTGTTTAAATTTCCAAAAATAACACATATTTAATATTAAAATACATTAAAACTTATTGTTAATAAAAAATAATGAAACTCTAAATTAGAAAAATGAACCCAAATATAATGTTTTAACTTTATATATAATTTATATATAATAAATATGTATTTTTTAGAAAATAATTTGTGGTATTTTTGGAATTTTAAGTTTAAAATGCTAAATTTTAAACAAAAACTTAAAAATATGTTATTTTTAAGTATTATTCTTATGTAAATAGTAATATTTTCAATATTTAAGTTTTCTAACCGGATGATCCAGTCTGAGTTCAAAATCCAAAATTTTCATCCTTATTTTAAAAATATTTTAAATCCTCGTTAATTATAATCATGGCAAATGGAATGAGGGTGTTAATGTCATTCCAAGATTTTAGCCATTTCACATGTAAGTAAGATGCAATTAGGATGTAACAGCTAAGATTAAGTGTATTTATTTTCTTTGTGACAACGATTAAGTTTGATAGAAACTTTAGTTGCATTATACAATGATACAACGGTTAAGTGTATTTAGTCTATTCTGACAACAATTAAGAGAAGGCATGCAAGATGGCTCGAGCATATAGAGACATTTTCATACATCATCAAGTAAAAATAGGCAAAATAAAACATTGTGGCCGATGTCTTGTCCTGGCACTACACCCTTATCACCACCATGTAGGCCAAGATAATGGGATTTGAGCATCTTAAGGAGCTATAAGCTAAGGATCTAGACTTTGACATCAGATATCAAGAGTGCATCGAAGCAACCTCCAAACAATACTACCAACATGAAGGATACTTATTCCGAGACCGCCGGTTGTGCATTGCAAAATGCTAGAGCTGATCATTCAGGAACCTCAGGGAGGATGCTTAATGGGTCAATTCGGAGTTGAAAAGGCACTGAGCATACTCGCAAACACTTCTATGGCTGCACCTAAGGAGCAATGTGGAGAGACTATATTCATGATGCATCACATGTCTAAAGACTAAATCCATGTCACATCTTTACAATTTATACATGTCTTTACTTATTTCTAACATGTCGTGGGTAGATATATCTATCGATGTTGTATGGTTTACCCAAGACATGGCCCAAAGACTCAATACTTTTTGTGGTATACCATTCTCTAAGATGGCCCATTCAAACGGCTAAATATTCTTCACGGAAGTAGTCCGACTACATGTCCTACCCCAATACATTGTGTCCGATTTGAACACCATGTTCCTTAGCCATTTTAGAGTACCTTATGGAGTAAATTAGGCACCAAACTGCTATTCTCACCACCTGCCATTCCCAAAGAGATGGCCAAATCGAATTGGTCAACCGCATATCGTCAAACCTTTTAACGTCCAAGATTGGTACCAACTTAGCTGCTTGGTTGGACTACTTACCTTTCGTGGAATTTGCTTATAACTGTACCACACACTCTACTACTACACTATCACATTTTGAGATTGTGTAAGGCTTTAAGCTACTTACGGCACTAGACCATTCACAATTACCACCTTTGGAATACTCAAACCAAGATGTAATCTCCAAAGCTGAAGCAATCACCAAACTACACTAGAAAGTCAAATATAATATTGAGAAGAGGATTATGGAGCACAAACGCCAACAGAATAAGGGACGGAAATAAATTATCTTCAAAACTGGAGATTGGGTATGGCTAACATGAGAATCGAGAAGTTTCTGAACCAAAAAAATTCAAGTTGGCAGCATGAGAAGATGGACCATTCAGAGTTGTGGAACGCATCAACAAAAACAAGTATCGCCTATAACTGCAGGGTGAGTTACACATCTTTCCAACCTTCAATGTTGTTGAGTTAAACCCTTTCTATGCAGGTGAATAAGTTATTAGGACAGAACCTCTTCTAGAGAGAGGGGATGATAGGTATTTCGATGCCAACGGGCTGGCCCACATACCTAGCACCAGCCAAATGCTGGAGATGAGAACACCACCAAGAACTCGATCTCGCACAAGGAGGTTAACATAAGAATCGAACAAGGTCGTAGAGAACTTGATCAGCCTAAAGGATCAAGAAAACCCCAAAAAATGCTGAAGACCATGACTGGCATAGAAGACACACGGCTTGAAGAATGGCCGGACAAGCCGAAAGAGCTAAGCGATGGCCATAAATGTCAAACGACCCAAAAGAGGACCACGAGTCCCAAGAAGCACCACGGCCAAGATCCATTAAATGGCTTTTTAATTTGAACGAGGAACCCATATTATTCCACATTAAAAAAAAAAGCATAACACCTTAAGGGCCGTAGCCATCAAGGTGCATCAAGGACTTTCCATGTATGGAGCGCTATGGTACACATTTAATTTCGTATTATTGTTATCTCTTTTTCATATACGAATAGAATCTCAATTGAGTGTAGGTTAGGCATTTATTTTGAGAATATTCACGGTTTGTAAACAAATTTAATTTTCTTTTTTCTTTCAATTGTGTCGATCCATAAATGTCAAGGTCGAAGAGATATATATATGTCTATAATGTTTCCTATGGGACATTGTAACATACAATTTTTTTCTTAACTCAATAAAGAAAACATTTCTTCTCTCGAATTGTTATCTCTCACTCTAACAATTGTGTGGCTTCCCCTCCTGTTTTTTAAAAAACCCTTTGATCTTTTTGAGTCTTTGCTGATAAAAGGTCATATCTTATGGCAAATCATCTCATAGACATGTTACAACTGAAGAGAACCTTTTTGCTAACTAGTTTTACACTCACCCATCGCCCTTGACCACCTTAACAAAAATTTGTCTTTCAGCCAGTTGTTAAGATATGGCCTTATCACATTATCCTAACGTGTTATTAATAGAAATGTCATGCTGACGTGTTATTAACAAAAATATCATTCTGACGTGTTATTAACAGAAATGTTATGCTGACGTGTTATTAACAGAAATGTCATGCTGACGAGTCATCACCACAGTTAGTTTCAAATAAATATATAAATGAACTTAAGTTACTAAAATAATTACAATATATTTTATTGTTATTAATTTGGTTAGAGAATCAATATATTTTATTAAACTAATAAAAAATATTATATAATTTATGAATATTTTTCCTTACGCATCGCATGGATATAAATCTTGTTAGTTAGATAAGTGAATAAAAATGAGTTTGAGTGATGAAAATGAACAAGTGACAATAACTTTGCGGAACCAACATATTAGCAAGTTGGGTTGTTCTAAATTAAATAATTAAGTTGGGTCATTCTAAATTAAATAATTAAGTTGGGTCATTCGTAAGAAAGATAATTGTTTAGTTGTTTATAATAGTTTATTCGTAGGTTAGTCAATATTAAAAAAAGACAATCCGCAGGTCGAGTCATTCTTAACAGATCACAACAATGATCTCAGATAGTCAATGTTATTATTCTAATAAAAACACTTATTCTAGGATATGTTTAATCATCACATATTTTAGAGAAATGATATTTGACCCTACATTCTACTTTAAAATTACAAGGTAATGTCATTTCAAATCATACATGTACTATGAGATTTTTCTCTCAGATAGTCCAGTAATTATAAAAAAACAACAACATAAATCAAAAGTTAATGACTCAATTAAGTCACACAAATTTATATTATTATCTTATAAAAAATAAATTAATAATTAACCAGAATAATACAAAATGTAAAAAAAATGAAAATATAATAGAAAAACATTAAAAAGAGATTAGAAGAAAAAAATAGATATTATGTTGCCAATGTATCTTGGTACGTGGAATATTTCGTCGTAAAATTATCACAATGTAGTGTGTGAGAACTGAATTTGAAAACACTTCAGCTCTCAATATAAATATGAATCCTTCAGCTTTTATTCCAAATACGAATCGTTCACTTTTCAATCTAAATACAATGACTTTATTTCTCAATTTCAATGTGAACCCTTCAGCTTTCAATATAAATACGAAGACATAGTTCGGAATCTAAATACGAAAAATTTAGCTCTCAATATCAATAAAAAGATTTATTTTGTTCTAAAAAATTCTTCTCTTATTTTTCATGAATTCCTCAGTTACCAGAAATTGTTTTTCTATTTATACGATTCCAGCATTTAACTACGCATACTGAATTAAATGCATATCTAGTGGTTACACAAACTTTATCTATTCATGACCATTTGGCTAATGGGTTTGACTGTCTTTTCGGATTGAAGCATGAACTCGGGCCTTAAGCATGCTTTGGCTCATCTTCATTATGGGTTGGCTGATTCCAATTTTGAAGTCAAATTTGGTGCCAACTTAGTCGGTAATCCAACATAAATACGTTCGTTGTAAAGTAGTTGGTACACTTTTTGGTAATTTGATAGTAAATGATGAAAATATTTTCAATAAATATACCCATTTTGTGAGTAGCACTTACAAAAATCATAAACTTGTTTTACATTAAAAAAGCACAATTTTTTTTTATCTCAATAAATTTTATTTATGAATTAAAAATTGGATGTATATGCATAAATATTCAATAAATTTACCAATCTATAGTGCATATGGAGAAAACAATCCAAATTGTCATTGGCAGCTATGATAATAAATAATAAATCGATCCTAACATAACTGAAATTTGTATGGATAATTAGTATTAATCGATTAAGGGACCTACTCTTTGGGTTTGTTTGTTTCAAAAATCAATTAGGGTTGATTAAGATAATGTCACGTTATTATGTGCTCGGTAGTGTTAGTCCATGTTTGTTCTTTGGGGTTTGTGATCTAGATGGTATCTCGCTGCATCATCATCTACCAGTTCCTATTTGAAGATTTTCTAATTTTTTGGTTCACTTTGAAGACGGTATAGTGGTTTCAGTTTTTAGTTGTGCCTTTTTGAGTAAGTAACCGGTTTACAACTGTCAGCAATAAAGGTGGAGATCTTTTCTTATGCTGGTGTTTCTTATCATATATTGAATTATAAATCATGTGTATATGTGAGATCTAAATATAGTTCACTAATCTAGTTCAATATAATATTAATGAAGTATTACGTTATTGTACGATGTAAGCATTATATTAATATACACGTTGGATGTAATGACATTTGACATGCTAAGTCCCTCATTGTCCCAAGATTTCATCCGTTGGATTAAAAAGAAAGTCAAGAGAAATCTATTTAAGAAGGGTCTCCTCCTTGATTATTTCTCACACCGAAAAATAGTTGAAATATTTCTATATTAAATATCTATCTATGGCTCCATGGTTACAGAAGGTTTTTAATGGATCTACTAAGCGTGTATACGTTTTCATTACTGATGGTAAGTCGTTTGCTATAGATAGTGGAGAGTCCGAGTCTATTAATGATTATATTTCTGATGATGCATACACAAAGATTGATAGAGATCTTATAGATATTAATGCGTATCTGCTTAAGTACCACAATTACAACATAGCTCTTAATGATAGTGTTGGTAAGGATAATGGTGTTGGAGATAATGATATTCATACATGGAGGACTGTAGAATATATTAATATAGAAATATATGAAAGTGAAATAAAGATATCTTGTAATTCTAACAATTTAGGGATATATCGCGGAAATGATATAGATTACTATAATTCTATTGTTGTTAAACATATTGAAGGAGGAGGTATTTCAGTAATGGGATTTAGCCGTTAAAGGTCAAACCGAAAGTAACATCAATATTTATTGAAGTAATTCAACTTAATGTCTCTTTTCGTATGTTTCTAACAATAATCAATAATAATACTGTGGATTGTGGATATGTGAGGAAAAATCTTTTTTCTTTCTCTTATTCTGTTCTTTGTGTTTTCAAGTTTGTAGGAGTTGAGACTCCAATGTAAATTCAAAATAAAATAATGATAAATGTTTGTGTATTAAAAATAAAAATAGTTTTTTTCTATTCTTATTGAAAGGTAGATACCACTAGCAAAGCAAGTAGAATCCTTTTTGCTAACTAAATTATTTTTTAAGTATTCAAAAATATGACATTAGATCATAAAGGTGACAAAAATCATAACAAGATTGACTTATACACAGAAAATAAAAATTTCCAAACCAATTTCATCAAAATAAACATGTATAATGTAGTTTTAATGTGACTCTCGTCGAAAAAACAAAATGTAATGGTGGCATTATATTGATGCTACCAATCATATTTGTCTTGATATATATATATATATGTGTGTGTGTATGTATATACGCTTTTAGAAGTAAAGATGATGTATTGGAAATATTCAAAGCATACGAGCTAGTCAAATAAAAATGTTGAGGTACAGAGTTCTAGGATATTAAAAGGAAATATGATACAACACAAAGTTACCATCAATATTTCAAATGATTTTGGAGAAATAAAGTACATTCGTACATATATCTAAACGTGTGGAGAGTTTTTATCAAATTTATTGTGCATACTCCTATAATATCACAATTTAACCTACAAAATTAGATTGTATGTGTTTGGATACAATCATACATATCACAACAATAGTGTATTTCGGTTTTTACTTCGTACATTAGCAAATACAAACATCTATAAAACACAATAATGATATCAAGGAACAAATCTTATAAAGTGTTTTTATGGGTTCTAACAAGCTCATAACCAGTGGAAGGACAAATTTTACAATTGTAATGATTTCAAATAACTTTAACATCAAAAATATTATTAATACCTCTATTATTTTTTAGTCATGCCTCATAAAACACTAGATTGTATGCGTATTAATATAGTATTGTTGGGACTTGGAAGATCAACAATATTAATAAAATTAAATTGAGACGATCGACATTACTAATGAGGATTCATATTCAACTATGGAAATACAGTCGAAAAAAAATTTTAGATCCAAACCTGGTGAAATAAAAAAGTGAAGTGCAAGAAACGCTTAAAATTTGGTGGTGTACATCATGATATTGCAGAATTGTACGTTACACAATAAACATTGTGTAACACATGATTTGTTGAAAAATTATGCGATTATATAGGGATGTTGCATAGATGATGTTGGCATAAGAGATACTCTATTGCAACATGGATATCAAAGAAAATGTGCAAAACATGTTTATAAAGTGCTAACATGGTAAATACTTTTGAGATTTTCGAGGATAAAGAAATCTTTGATAAAGGTGAAAACGGGATTGAATATCTTTTCATATCCTCATCTAGGATGAATTTTTAAGACTTGATGTCATGGACTCTATAAATATAGTGATTATGAGTCAAAATTATGTTTAGCCAAAATGGAGAGAAGAAAGAAGAAAAATACCAAGAGTTTTGGTGAATATTTGACGTACGTGTTGTGTGCATCACATAATCTATGTGTTAGAACCGCTTATATCAAAGACAAAACAGGAGGAATATTTTTATATCTTTTTGTTCTTAGATTTGTATTTTAGGTGATTGATTGATTTTGAACTAAGAAGTGTGTTAGTCTCAAATAATTCCATTACGTAAAGTATTGTTGTAAGATTTTCTAAATAATGTTAAGTGAAGAATATGAGGACGCTGGCACATTGCTAAACCTCGTTAATTTTTGTATGTGATTATATTTTTAGTTTTACAATTGGTATTAGAGCATGACAGCTAGCCAAAGGACCATTTTTTGAAATAATGTGAGAATCCTATATTGTTAGATGCTGCATGTTGTGGACAGTAAAAATGAGAGTGAGGACCAACATACGTAAAATTGACGACGACACTAAGACGGTTGTTGCATGTGGTTGGTAAGAAGCGTATGTGACATCAAAATGCAAAGATAAAGTAATTAAAATGAAAAAGATGGACTGTAACACAGAAAAAAACTACCAAATTTTAACTCAAATTCATTGAATGCTATCTTCAAATGATTGGATAAACGACACTTTGAACTGATACAAGAGTGTTACTCAGCTAGAGAGATATGAGTTATACTGCAAAACATATTTGAAAGTACGAAAATATTAGGAGGATAAGACTCGATTTGTAGGCATCAAAATTTGAAAATTTTCAAATGACTAATAACAAGATAATAACATACTTAGGTAAATAATACAAAGAAGAAAAAATTCTAAAAATATTTGTGGTGTTTACTTGGTAACTTTGTTGCATTGAAAGTTGTGATAAAAATGAAAATGAATACCGATGAACTTAAGTTTGATGAGGCCATTGGGAGGCTTCAGGCTGATGATTGAAATAGAACCTAAGGATCCCAAATTTGTTGAAGATTATGTGTTCACAATTGATGAAGATAGACACAAAGTTCATAAACTTGAAGAAGTTATGTGCTTCTTGTTTAGGCCTTGAAGAAAACATGGATCGTTTGTGTCACACGTTCACAAAGAAATCGCCCAGAAATGAAGAAGTACAAAATGAGATGACATTAAGTGCTATAAATGTCATGATATTGGGCATATCAAATATGTTTGTCCATCATTCAAAAAAAAGGCATCAAGTGTAATTAGTGTAACAATTATGTCATACAAAAGCAAATTATGTAAACACAAAAAAGGAAGCAGAGGATGCTTGAAAGTTATAGTGATACAAAATCATAAAGAAATGAAGATTTTCTTAATCTGGTGGCCTTGCATGGAGTGACACATCTTGAGATAGAAAGTAAAGAATACGAACCTTGTATTTAATCTGGTGGCCTTGCATTCATATGTATTATAGATTATTTGTTCATCTTTTACCAATCAATTTTATATAGCATGCATGTTACAGTCTAAGATGTACATTTTGCGTTTTTACATATTTTCTCGAGTGATTTTAATTAGAAATGTGACAAAAAATGGTTGGAGCTTGGCAAGAGAGGAATTATTGATTGGTGACTGATGAAGTGGATTAGAAGAGCTGGCCTGACTGATGACTCGATCCTGAGAGAAAGCCAAGTCTCTGGAATTTGCACCAATCAGCCACTAGGCTGATGGCATTGGCCGATCGTATAGAGAATTGAAATCAGCCAAGTTTCTGGAATGACTGCCGATCACATAAGCCGAAGGGTTAGGATGCCAAGTCTTTGGAATTTTTCAGCCAACAACCCCTTGGCCAGTGACACCAGTCGATCGACTAGCTCCCCGAATGCATGAAGACCGACCTTCTGGAGTTCTCAGCCATCGGCCCCTTTGCCAATGGCAAGTTGATCGCGGTTGTTTCTATATTCTATTTTTTTTTCTTTTCGGTTTGATCCGGTTTGTCATGGGGATGACTATTTTTAGTAGATTATATAAATTTGTTAGCTCTAGAAAACCTAAGTCTTCTTTTCCTTTTGCTTCTTTTCCTTTTGCCTCTTTTAGCTAAAAACAAAATTCATGTTTGTTCTTGGGATTCTCAATAGATTTATACAATTATAGTGAAGAATTCTTTACTATTTTTTCTTTAATTATGTTTTGCTTTTCATATTCATTTGTATTTGTTTTTGCTATTACCATGTGTGAGTAGTTCTCTATATAGACTAGGGAATGGGATATTGATTAGTGATGCTAAAGGTCAATATATTATAATTTTTCGTAATTAGGATGTGTTTAATGATAGGATTGATGTAGCTAATCAATTTTTATACTTATTATATTTTGCGCCCGATAGATTTCGGATAAATGTATAGGTAAAGCATAATCAAAATTTTCACATCCTAACCAATGATAATTGATATTTAAGATGATTATTAAACTAAATAGACTTGAATTTAATGATTACTAGTCAATTTATTACCGTATAAAAGATTTGATTAATCAAGCTATTAGTAAATGAACTATTGTCATGATAGTCGATTATTATAAGAAAGTGATATACGTTATAGGAATGTATTTGATTGACCATGTAAACATCATTAGTTAGCAAATAATCACTCTGAATCCATTACCGTACATACCGTCCATTGTGTTATCTATCATCCATATGTATTAATTTCTGAATTAATCTTAGCGGCTTGTTTTTTTGCTTATTCTAGTAATTCACAATTCATTAATTAGAAAACAAAACAAATACCCCCAATTCAAATTTTCTTAAATTTTACTGTTTATTGGATCTTAGTGTGTTATTATTTCTTTCATGTGAATTCAATACCCCAAATTACTACTCTGATTGCTTTGCACTTGGAGTTGTATTTGGAATGAAACTTATCTCCCATCAATGTTCAAACTGAATTCAAAAGCCTCGGTGAGAATTGGATTCAAGTGACCAATGATAACTTTCAGCTGATCAACGATAAGAGGATTCTTGAATCGAAGGTAAACATTCTAGAATTAGAAAAATATCAAGGGAATATTTTAAGTGAAATCTTTTTTCCAAAAATGGAATTGGAAGACAATAACAATAAGAGCTATATATCAAGGGAATATTCTATTTGTAGAATGTGAAAAGAATACATTTTTGGAAGATAAAGTCTTTAGGATGTATAAAATTTTTATGTCAGAACTTGAGAAGACCAACGAACCATTGTCTGAGCTATCGTAAATTAAAAAGCAAATCCGTATGTTAAACGAGGCATATGAGATTTTGGATTAGATTTTGGTTGTGGAAAGACTATGGAACACAAAAGCTAGTCACGGTTATCAAGGAAATGCATCGAGTTCAAAAACTATCTTGGTTAGAGGAAATACTAATGAAACAAATAATAAAAATGTGTTGGATGATGTGATAACAGCAATACTAGGGAGATTGTTTCAACAAGGTTGGATAACATAAAATCCAATTTCTCCAACGATTTTTGGAAATATAAGATGTGTTTCTTTTCTGATAAATTTGGCCACATTAAGTTTGTTGTTACAAGCTTTTAGAAGGTATTCATGGATATGTGATACACCATGAATATGACATAAATGTTGTGAAATTTAAAAGGGTTTCGATGAAAAAATCAAATCTTCACGGTAATATCAAATCTACTTCAGATTCGATAATTCAAAAATTTCAAGATCATGCAAGTATGAGTGTTCAATACACATAGGAAGTGGTAAAAATAATTGGAAATGTAAAATATGAAGATTCAAAGCGATGGAGAAAAGGTGGACTAAAAGACTTTGAGCAAAGTGAATGTTTCAGTAGGTGTTACTACAGTCACTGTATGATTTGGGTTTTTTTAAAAAGTTTTATTACTCAAGCATTAGGAGTTTGACGAGTGTGATAACACTTGCTTAAGGAGGAGCTTCAGATGGTGTTTCTCTAAGTTTTTAGCAAGTGAGTTTTAGTTGTAAGATTCAATGAAAATGGATTTATTGTTAGCTCCAAATCTGCTAGAACAAGAAAATGTAGTACAAGACATACTTAAGAGTTGTTGATGTTAGATTAAGATGTTGGAGAACTCTATGTTACATAATAAATGTTTGTGACACAAGACCTGCTTGAAAACTATGCTACTACATGAATATTTTATTGAGATGATATTGGTATAAGAGATGTTACGCTGCGACATAGAAATCAAGAAAAATACGAAAGACGTACTTATGAAGTGCTGACATAGCATTGAAGAGTTATTTGGAAAAGAAACAAAATACTTGATAAAGATTCAAACTAGATTGGATATCTTACCATACTTGCATATAAGGTGAATATTGAAGGTTTTACATCATAGAATCTATAAGTCCAATGATTATGAGTCAATTTAGGTTTCGCTAAATTGACTACAAAAAATTGAAAGTTTGAGTCTCTAAAAGAGTACACAGATCTCTTGTTTACAACACATAATCTCTAAAAAATGTCAAGCAAATTAAAATTGCGTCTATTCTTTATTAGTAATTTTATTAGTATGTATAATAAAAACTAGATTATTGAGAGATAGCTTTAGACGAGAATGAGTTAAAACCATATATACCTTTCTTCTAGTTGAATCCTTTTACGACCAACCGGGTTTTGTATATGGGTTTTGAACTTTCATCTTCAGAATTTATCTGGTACATCCAGTTGTTCTTCAAGGGTTTTCTTCCTTTCGGTAACTTCACAAACCCGTATATATGATTCTCATACAAGGATTGCATTTTATCTTGCATGCCTTTTAACAAATAATCGTTATAATTGTCAAGAATGACATCCTCTGATGCTCCTCCTCTTCCGTAACGGTCACATACTTATTTGGAGTATATCTTCTAAATGGTACCAAACATCTAGCTGACTCTCTAAGTTCAGGCTTTGAAAGAACATCATGTCCCTCTTCTTCTTTGGTATTGTCATTATTAGAATATGAGGTAGTGGCACCTTCTTAAGGGTCAACATTGCCATTCTCAGCCAGTTCTTCTGATTTGTTATGCAATTGATGAGGTTCAACATTTCTACTAACCCTTAAATTTTGGTTTTTCAGATTATAGAATATCTTTGATTGTCTAATCCTCTTAGAATACAACATCCTGACTTGTGACAACCTTTCTATTTATCGAATCCCAAAACCGATGAACTCGTGTCTTGGTGAACCAACATAGATGAACTCTTTCATCTTGAAGTCTTGCTTAGCTCGTTCATCTTGAAGAATATGGACAAATGCTCTACACTCAAACAGTTGTAAATGGTTGTAATATACTTTTTTCTTGACCAGACTTCCTCGGGGATTTCATCCAAGGAAACTAATGGTGTGAGGTTGATGATGTGAAATGCGTTCAATATAGATTCTCCTGAAAATGAGTTGGGTAATTTTTCATGAGAGAGCATACACAGAACTCTACGTTCGATTTTACGATTCATTCTTTCAGCAATACCATTTAGTTGTGGTATCTTGGGTGTTGTCTTTTCCATCCTGATTCCATGAGTTTTGTTGAATGCCTCGAAGGGACGTTGGTACTCACCACCATTATATCATTGAACACACTTCATTTTTTTTTGCCGTGCTTCATTCCACTTGACTACCACTACAAGAAAACTGCCAAAATGCAACTGCATTTTGCGACCACATTTGCCACGGATATGCGACCAATTTACAACTACAGAGCAGTAGTCGCAGATTGGTCGTAATTTTGGGACTAAAAACCGTAGTCACTAATCAGTCGCAATACGCAACCAATTTGCGACTACTATGCTACTACTATGCGACTGTGTTTGTCATTCGCTAATCAGTCGCAAAGTTGCGACTGATTAGCGACTGCCTATGGAAGAATGACATGTTGGTCGCATATTGGTCGCAAAATATGCGGCCAAATTGCAACCACGGTTGGAGTGGCTCTTCAGTCACAAAATGGTGGCAAAGACACAACATAAAAACATGTTCGAGGTAGGTATACCGGCACTTAAGTGACTACACTTTTGTGGTCGCAAAGTAGTGGCAAAATCGTATATATATATGCCCCCATGTCGTATTATCTCATTTGTAGAATAAAAAGGAAAACAAACTTCAAACATGTGGGGAAATTATACTAATTCGATAGATTGGAAAAGGATTGATAATCAAACAAGAAATATATTGGCGGAATTTTCAGAATGCATGGAGTAGTTCATGAATTTTGCAAGTAGTCAACCAATAGTTCAAAGTAGCGGAGGTAAGTTTTTCTTTCCTTATATTAATTGCAAAAACGATAAATTTCTTCCAGGACGCAAAATATGAAATCATCTATATAGTCGAGGATTTATGCCAAATTATTATATTTGGTATAAAAATGGAGAAGAGATGAATATTAAGTTAGGGATGAGTAGTCGGGGTGATATCCGAAGAAATCAGAGAGGTACATGTGGTAGTAGTGAAGAAACATGTGGAACATCCGGTAATGGATATGTTGAAACGGTGACGGATGCATTTCGTGAGATTACGACTGATGAGTACTATAATCAGAACGAGTAAGAATATAATAATGTAGAAGAACCAAATTTAGAAACACAAAAATTTTACAACATGTTTGAAAATGCGAAAAATCTATTGTATGATGGTTATCATGAAGGGAACTCACAGTTATCTTTAGCTGCTCGGTTCATGAACATTAATTCTGATGTTAATATACCCGAGAAATGCATGGATTTTTGGGTGGAGCTGTTTACAGAATATTTGCCTGAAGGAATCAGGCAACGGGTACATATTATGAAACCGAAAAACTGATGCAAAATTTAGGCCTCCTGTTTTATACAATTGACGTATTTGTTCACAATTGTATGATCTTCTGGAAAGAAGATGAGAAATGGGAAAAGGCAGATTTTGCGATTTCCCCAATATAAGCCAAGCGAGGGCAAGACGAGAATACTTTTCAGTCGTATGTGATATTTACCTATAGACGACACACTTAAGAGAATGTATCAAAGTGAGAAAACTACATAGGCAATGAGGTGGCACGCAGAGCATGAAGCAGAAGACAGAGAAATGAGTCATCCATCTGATGTTGCGGAGTGGAAAAATTTTCAATATCTACATCCAAGATTTGCTTCTGAATCTTGAAACGTTTATCTTGGCTTATGTACTGATGGGTTCAATCCATTTGGGATATCTCGAAATCATTCATTATGGCTGGTGATTATCACTCCATATAACTTGCCACCGGATATGTGTATGAAGAAGAGTACTTGTTTCTAACATTTCTGAATATTTTTCCGACCTTTGATTGATGAGTTGAAAGAATTATGGTCTACGGGAGTTGATGCATACGATGTATCGTTGAATCAAAATTTCAATCTAAAAGTCGTGTTACTATGGACGATAAGCGATATTCCAGCTTATGGAATGTTGTCAGGATGGACAACGCATGGTAGACTGTCTTGTCCAATTTGTATGGATGATACGAAGGCATTTCAATTACCAAATGGTAGAAAGACGTGTTGGTTTGATTGTCATAGAAGGTTTCTTCCTAAAGGTCATTCATTACGGAAAAATAAAACAATTTTTTAAAAAGGGAAGCACGCTTTGAATGACTATACTCCACAATCATTGATAGGCGGACAAGTTTTATACGAGTGAATAAAAATTGTCAATCCTCTAAGAACATCTGACTGCGGAGGAAACAGTCATGAAAGTAAATAAGAATGTTATGGAAGCTGAAATAATTGGCACAAAGAAAACATATTTTGGGAGTTTCCATACTGCACGGATCTTAACTTTCGACATAATCTTGATGTGATGTATATAGAGAAGAATTTCTTTGATAACATCATTAATACTGTTATGAATATCAAGGATAAATCAAAAGATACTGTTACGTTAAGGTTGGGTATTGCAAAGTTTTGCTCTCGAAAAGAGTTGCACGTGGATGGTCGGGGTAATGCTCCATTACCTATATTTCAATTGATACAAAAAGCCAAAGAACGTTTATTGAAATGTATCAAAAATGATGTCAAATTTCCGGATGACTACGTGGCAGATTTAGCAAATTGTGTGGATATCGATGGATTGAAGTTCTCGGGCATGAAAAGCCATGACTCTCATGTTTTTATAGAAAGGTTTCTCCCTTTTATATTTGCATAACTTTTACCACGAAACGTTCATCTACCATTATCAGATATATACTATTAAATATATTTTATATTTTAAGTACGTAAAATAATAATAATTGCATGTACTAATTAATACTATATTGTAATGTAGGGATTTAAGGATTTTTCCGAGATCTATACTCCAGATCATTGCAACAAAGCCGTGTCCAAATTTTTAAGGAAAATATAGTCATAATTTTGTGCCATTTGGAGAAGATCTTTCCACCTGCATTTTTCGATATCATGGAGCACCTACCTATACATCTGCCATACGAAGCTGAATTGGATGGACCTGTGCAATATAGGTGGATGTATCCATTTGAAAGGTTTTTAAGAAAATTGAAAAGCAATGCGAAGAACAAATGATATTTTGCAGGGTCGATTGTTGAATCATATGTTGCAGGTGTTTTAAAAAACTGAAAAGCAAGGTGAAGATCATATAATAGCAGGGTCGACTCTTTTCCCTCATTTTCACACTTCAAACAGTCCTAACCTTCTAAAATCCTCTAAAAACACTTCATCCAAATTTCAACACTTCAAACACTTCAAACCGAATGCCAAGTAGCGCTAGGTCGATGAAAGATCGTGGAAGATGATAAATTCCATCATCTTCCGGCCGTGATAACTCTTCGGCCTTCTCGAACCCCTCACCCACCGCTTTTAGAGCGGTATCCCGCCTACAACCTCAGTACACCTTTACTCCTCACATGGTTCCTGAAACCGAACTGTCTAATCGGTTTCAGAAATCGGAGGAGCATAAAGAGGAAGAGGTTCCGCCTTCTGAAACGGAAACGGGGGAACAAACTATCACATTAGATAGTTTATTACAAACCCCAGAGCGGGACCAGTACCTCACAGTGTTGTTTCTCATGCCGGCACCAAACACGACTTGATAAGAATTATAAAATTATTTCTTTTAAATTTATTTAATTAAAATTAATTATTTAAAATTTATTAAAGTTTATTTGAAATATTAGTTTTGGCGGGAACAAAGGGGCAATAACCCATCAAATTTCAAAAATTTTGAAAAATAAATTTGATGGCCCCTACTAAAGTTGGACAGTCGTACTAGCTGAATGACAAGAAAAATTCTTCATCGAATCTGTGGTAAGTATATTTTTTATAAAAAAATTTATTTAATAAAATTTAATAATTAATGAAGTTAATATATTTCAAATTTGCAAGCAATCATACACCTAAGATCTTATGATCACCTTGGTGGTACGGAAGGAGTTTTACTCCGTCTATATAAGACGGATGAAAGGGATGGTGAGCACGGTTCATACAACCGGCAAACATCCAAGGTGGATTTGCCCTAATTTGTGCAAAACAATGATAGAGTATTGGGAAAGAGAAACGTCTAATGAGTGGAGTAGTAAGTCGTCCAATAACCGCAACTCTTATCGGGATGGCTTGGTCCGCACCAGCATTTGTCGGGTCACAAATCCTACATCCAGATCAAACAGTAAATGATAAGTACTCTAAAATATTTACATTTACATTTACATTTATTTGTTATATATTAATAATTTATTTCAAAATTTAGAAAAATAATTTGGGATGATCGGTCTCAATTGGTGAGGTTTTTATAAAGACTCACACTCGGCGGGATGGTTCGTATGTCGATTTGAAAGCTAAACAAATCGGTGAATCATATGATCGAAACATCCAAGAAAAGATGGCGATGGGGAGGTCGATGCAACTCAAACGTCTAACGGTACTTCCCATCAAATTGAGCTGACCCAAGATAAGAACAATGAGATCTTCATTCAGGTAAAAAAAAGTTTTAATTTTTTTTTAATTTACAGTAAATTTAATATACTTATTCTAATCGTTATATTATTTTTTTCTAGTTCTCCGTTGTGGATGACCGAGTCCGTAAGATGGACTCGGTAGCCTTAACCGCATTCACGGGTCGGGTAGGTGTAGTGGCTTCCAATCCACTACCTCCGACTTTGTTGCATTTTAGTATCAACTCTTAGCCGCGCAGCGACAAATCGAAGAATCAAAAAACACGTAATATGCATATTGAAGACCAAATACGTAAATGTTGGAAGCAAATTGGAGGATGCAGGAAGTACAAAAGGAAAACCAGAAAACAATTAATAGGCTGGAGATGCTCGTCGGATATTTCTAACAGTTGGATCCCGCTTTCACGTTTTTTATGCGGGATAACGATTCCGAAGGTGAACTGTCAAACGCTGCACCATCCTTTTCGCCATCCGATTTTCAATTTCTGCCTCTGTATAATTAGATTTTTTCAATTTTTTGTAATTTGAATTTTTTAATAAAATTTATTATTTTTTATAATTTCTTTTTATTTTATAAAATATATAATTAATAGAAATTATTTATTATTTTATTATAATAATAATTATAATTACACAAATATTTATTTACATAAAATATTTTAATAATAATATTAAAACTTATATTCATTATTAATTAATAATAATAATTATTGTTTTTTAAAATTATTATTTTATTTTAAATAACAATTTTAAATTTTAATTTCAAAATATTTTAATTAATTATTTTTTATACTAATTCGGGTGTTATCGCAAATTAGTCGCAAATAAGTACCATATATTTGTGACCAATTTGCAACTATATTTCTTTTTTTCCAAAAATTTATATGTAATCGCAAATTAATCACAAATATTTGGTACGGATTTGTGGCTACGGATACAATGTAGTCGCAAATCAGTCACAAAGTTTTGTTACATATTTGCGACTACATTGAGTCCGTAGTCGCAAATTGGTCACAAAATTTTTGTGACCGATTTGCGATCACGTCTTCCACGGTGGTCGCAAATCAGTCACAAAATTTTGTGACTGATTTGCGACTACAGTTTTTATAACCATTGATGTAGTGGCAAAGTGGTTGCAAAATTTGTTAATACAAACCAGTCACAAAGTAGTCGCAAATACAGGGACCAATATTTGGTCGCAAATACGGGGACCGATATTTGGTCGCAAATCAGTCGCAAAATATACCACTATCACTTTGGTTGCAAATCAGTCGCTAAAGTGCGACTAATTTGCGATCACAAAACTTTGCAACGAAGCTTTTGCGACCACTGTCTATGGTCGCAAAAGCCTTGTTTTCTTGTAGTGTACAAACTCCTCGAAAACATCAAGAACTTCTTTTTTATTTCTACAAATGTACCTATGGTCTCTTTGAGTGGTCATCGATGAAGATGACGAAATATGATGCACCACCAAAGGATTTCTCATGCATGGAGCATACTTCGGTATGCACAAGATCAAGGATGTGCTTCCTTATCATAGGTGTGAAAGATCTCTGCAAAGAAACTCTATCTTATTTTACAACTAAACAATCATGATATAGTTCGAGGGATATGCCTTTCATACTGGAGAGAAGTTTCTTTAAAGAAATGATATTTAAGCTCGTCTCACTCATATGGCCGAGTCCGTAGTGCCATATCTCTATGTCATCACTTGCAAAATTTCTGTCCTCCTTCCAAAGCTTAGCTTGTGTCATATACAATGATCATTTTTTCTTTCCTCGAGTCATGACCAAACTTCCACTGGTTAGTTTACACTTGCCTTTACCAAAATAATTTTCCAAACAAACATCAACAATATTTTTAGTTGATATTCGCAGGGGACGGAACGACCTACTTAGTTGATTGACAATGACAAAGGATTGCGAGGAAAATCAAAATTATGTTGAAGGTTTAAAATCCATTTCAATTTTATATTGAAGTTTTAGTAAATTTTTTAATGAAAAAAAGTATTTTGATTATGGAACCAGTCCGTTTGTCTGTCAAAAATGAATTTCCACTTATTTTTTGGGATGGTTAAGAGATTATCTATGATTTTTCCCCCTCTCCCAAAAAAAGAGGCGCGGTCGAACTCTAATTCTGTACAAAGATTTTAAATATAGTTTTCAAAAAATCATCGTATTGCTTATTATTGTTTTTATTCCTCACATCTTTAAAAACAAGCTTACATCCCACGTAAGAATGAAATCCTCCTTTCCAACATTCTTGCTTTTTCCTTGATTTCCCATTTGTATATTACGAAACTCACCCCATTGGTAGATTGGGAAAAATATTCTATAAGAGGTGACATGAAAGCAGGCACCACAATTGGTGATCCATAAAGTGTTACTAAAGACGATGTTTAGTAGATTGCATTCTCAAACGAGATATACATTTTTATCCTCATCTTCAACAATGATGGTGATCTTGTCATCATGCCTCTTTGTGGTATTAAATTGGCATGTGTTGACGTTACAAGCATGTTGATCTTGCTTTCAAAAGTGACACTCTAGCTTAAAATGATCCGCCTTGCCACAATAGTAAAAACTAACTCTAAGGCGCGATTTGGTTCGTACTCAAGACTACTCTCAACCTTGGTTTCTACTGTGTCCATGTGTTTTCATCTCTATCTCGTATATCTATGATGTTTGTCTCTGACTGAGTGTTCACATCTCATTCTTTCTTTTCTAGTTTCTTCATTTATAATACTATCGATGACGTTATCCATTGTAAGCTTTTTCTCTGACGCTGAATTGCTGAAAATGGCAATTGCTGTAAGTAGAGACGTGTTCGAAAACAGACCGATCGATGTATTTACGAATTACACGACCACTTCTCGATTCAAAGCCTCTGATAGCTTGTCATCCTTTGCTTATGGGTTTTCCTTCATGTTGATGGGTTCATGGTTCATACAATTCCTTGCAATAAAGATGATCTTTTATCATCAGCTTTAAATAGAAGTTGTTATGTTTCATAAGGTTGAATATGTCACCTTCAACATTAACATTAGTCTCCATCTTGATGTGCATGAAATATCTATTTTAAAGCCAATATGGTTCTCTTTCCAATTATTGGGTTACCCAAAATTTCTTTAGTTTGATGAAAATGGAAATTAAAAAACAAGAATGCAAAGAAAACTCTTCTATATTAGTAAATGGATTCCACAAATGTGGTTTATTTTGTGGAAAACTCTTAATTTTTTATTTGGATTCCACTTTACAAATGGCATCTAAAACTTCTATTCATACTAGTGGTGGCTAGTGCAAAAACATTATAGCTCATCCAATTTAATTACTAAAATAATATATTTTCTTGGAACTAAGCGACCAATAATTGATCAATTACGTAATAATATAATAAAGAAAAAGGCAGAGAGATATCTCAGTTATACGTTGACGGCTTCCACGTTCATGATGGTATCAAATGAGAGAATTCGTATTATTGTAGTGGAAAAGACATGGCCAAATATAACATTTTTTTCTTTCTATAATGATATTTGTTAATTCTTGTTAACACACACATGCTTTGAAACTCGGATTCTTTCTCTGAATTATGCAAAGAGTATGAGAAACTCTATAGCCTCATGGAACTTCCTCACTCGAATGATTTTCGTCATGATGTCTGCTGGATTCCACGTGATCGAAATCTTAATCACCTTTACTTTTCCTTCTGCAATCTTCTTTCGAATAAAATAAAACCTTACATTTATGTGTTTGGTTCGATCGTGGTAGATCGAGTTCTTAGATAGTGCTATTGCGCTTTGTGAATCACACATAACCTCTACACCCTCTTGATTGTAACCAGTTCCTGAATCAAACCATTCAACCAAATTACCTCTTTGATTGTATCCGATAGTACCATATACTCGGCTTCGCTTGTAGACAATGCTACTATCCTTTGCAGTCCTGATTTCCAGTTAATTGTGTTACCCCCAACTATGAAAACACATCCAGTTATTGATCTTATGCTTTCTATGTCTGTGGCATAATCAAAATCACTATATCTTTTGATTTTTAATTCTTCATCAGGTTTCTTGAATATTAGACACAGCTGTTTTGTTCCTTTAATATACCTCAACACGCATTTCACAGCCAACCAATGTTCCTTTGTAGGATTTGACATATATTTGCTTACTACTCCTATTGCATATGCTAAATCCAGTCTTGTACCTATCATAAAATACATTATACTTCCAATAGCATTTGAATAGGGTACTGGCCTCATATAATCCCATTTTTCCTTTATGGTTTCTTCTGTGGCTGGGTGAAGTTTGAAATGTGCTCCTAATGGTGCTAAGACAGGCTTACACTATTCCATCTTAAACACTCTTAGCACTTTATCAATATATCTTTCATAAGATAATGTTAAAGTACCTTCACTTCTGTTCTTTATAATCTCTATTCCGAGAATTTTCTTTGCTTCTCCTAGATCTTTTATTTCAAAAGTTCTACTCAGAAGTATCTTGAGTTTATGAATCTCCAATTTGCTCGTTGATGCAATTAACATATCATCAACGTCAAGAAGTAGATATAGATATTCATAGGAAATTTCTTGTAATAAACACAAGTATCATACTTACTTCTCGTGTAGCCTACCTATGTCATTAGTTAATCAAATTTTTGATTCCATGCTCTTGGTGATTGTTTTAAGCCGTAGAGTGACTTCTTTAAATGACACACCATTTCACTTTTCTTCTTTTTCTCACATCCTTCTGTTTGTTCCATAATTATGAACTCCATTAAATCCCCATGAATAAATGTTTTTTTCACATCCATTTGTTCAAGCTCCATATTGTTGTGAACCACCATTGAAAATAGTAATCTTATAGACACATGTTTCACCACTAGTGCAAACACCTCTTGATAATCAATTCCCTCTTTTTTATAATATCGTTTTGCCACCAAACGTACCTTAAACCAAGGTGAATCTTTTTATGTGATGCCTGCCTTCTTTGTGAAAACCCATTTGCAACCTATTGCTCATTTAGTAACAGGTCTTTGTATTAGTTCCCAAGTCTGGTTTTCAGTAATGACCTCATCTACTCATCCATGGCTTCCTTCCATTTTTCTCGATCACTACTATTAACTGCTTCATAATATGTTTTTGGTTCTAAGAAATCTCCATCTTTAGCAGTTGTCAATGCATATTCTACCAATCCAGTTTCATCATCATATCTCTGTGGGGGTCTTATATTCCTTCTTCTTCTATCTCTTGCCAACTAATATGATTCAATACTGTCTTCTTCATCCTCTTCCTCTTCTTCCTGATTTCGAACACTTGTCACTCTTTGATCATCAACAGTCTATGGTTTCTCTTCTCTGTCAGTCTTGGATGATTCTAGTTGTTCCCGAGAATCTCTGATTTGTGTTGAATCATTCTACTCAATGTTAGCATTTTCTTCATGTCTTAATGAACCTTCTGCTTCTATTCCATCTTTTTTCACTAAGATGTTTATACAACACTTCTTTATTAAACGTAACATCTCTGGAAATGACACACTTCTTGTCTTTTAACAACCGCACTTTGTATCCTTTTACACCTGTTGGATAACCCAAGAAAATTCCTTTCTTAGCTTGTGGTTTCAGTTTCCCTTGATCCACATGTACATAAGAAATTAACCCAAATCTTTTTAGTCTACTGTAGTCGGGTGCATTACCTGTTCATCTGGAATACTAAATCCAATTGATGAGCTTGGAATTTTATTGATCAAATCCACTGCTGTTGAGGCTGCCTCTACCCTATACTGTTTTCCAAGTCCTGACTCACTCAACATGCATCTCATTTTGCTCATTACTGTCATGTTCATCCTCTCACCAACTCCGTTTTGCTGAGGGGTATATGCACATGTTCTGTGTCTCTTTATACCTTTCTCTTTATAGAAATTATCAAATTCTAAATTACAAAACTCCTATCCATTATCTGTTATAAGAGTTTTGATTTTCTTCCCAATCTAATTTTCCATAAGAGTAACCCACTCAATAAAATACTTGTAGGCTTCATCTTTAGTTCTCAAGAAATATTTCCACGTCTTTCTTGTAAAATCATCAACAAATGTAAGAAAATATTGACACTTACCTAGTGAGTGTGGAACTGAAGGGCATCCCCACAGATCTGTAGATATGTACTCCAACTTCTCTTTTGTGATATGTTTTGCTGAACCAAAACTGACTGTGTGCTTTTCCGAATACGCAATCTTCACAAAATGTAGATTCTTTAACCCTTGTTGCATCCAAGTATCCTTTCTTTACCAACATCTCCATTCCTTTTGTTCCAATATGCCCGAGCCTACTATGCCACATTTTGGTTTCATCAAGTATCTGGTCTGCCACAAGCATTTCACCAACTAATGTTGAACCCTCTAGATAGTACAATGTATATTTCTTTACACCAGTTAGTGCAGTTTTGTCTTCCTTTAATATTCTGAGAATTTTTTTCTTTGATTCAAACCACCAACCCTTATTCTCCAGTGTATCCATCGAGATTAAATTCTTCGTCATATCAGGAATGTACCTTACCTATGTAAGTAGAACTCTTGTCCCATCATTGTTGATGATCCTTATACTGCCACTCCCTTTGATACTAGAGATTGTATCATTTTCCATAGTGACTTTTCCACTTTCAATCTCTGAATACTCCACCAGCAAATCACGTCTACAAGTCATGTGAAACGAACAGCCTATATATAATATCAATGAATTTGAATCTTCTTTATGAGTACTAAATAACACGTCTGAGGCAACTAGTGCCACTGCATCTGTTAGCAATGTGTCACATTAGATGACTCTCCTTTTTCAAGTGTTGAATCTTTCGACTTGTTTCTCTCTTTCCATACAAAACATTACCTCTTGAAATGTCCCTCTTTACCACAAATCCAACAGGTCTGTGTGTTACCTCTAGATTTTGATCTGGATTTATACTTAGTCCTTTATGTTCCCTTCGACTTCTTGTCAACTGACCTTCCTCTTTCTTGCACCCACAAAGCTTCTGAAGTATTCTTCTGTGGTTTTCCACTTACCCCCAGTTCTAGACACTTTGATCTAATCGCCAAGTGAATGTCTTCAAAAGTAAGAGTTTTCTTGCAATACTTTAGAGTCTCTTTCACTTGGTCAAACTGCTTTGGTATTGACATAAGCAATGTTATTGCTTGATCTTCCTCAGAAACTGAAACCTTCACATTCTCCAAATCTGGTATAAGCTTTGAGAAGTCATCCATGTTCCCTTCGATTGATAGATTATCACTCATTTTGTAGCTGTATAGCCTTTGTTTTAGATAGATTCTATTTGGCAACGTCTTTGCCATATACAATCTATCCAAAAGGTCTATCATTTTTGTTGCTGATTTCTCCTTAATTATCTTTCATAAAACATTATCTGCAACACTCAATATTATGATAGATCTGGTTTGCGTTTCTTTTCTTTCTGGGTTTTATCCTTACCCTCTCCTGAAACTGCTTCTGGTGACTATACTCCATCACCACCCTCTGCCGTAGAGTCCTCAACTTCAGATGCCTCATCTTCATCAATCAGACCTTCCAAAAGACCCAACATCTCTATATGTGCTAGTAGCTTCTCCTTCCACAGAATGTAATCACCTTCACCATCGAATTTTTCGATGTCTATCTTCCCTCGTGTCATCCTCTTCTCGGATGCTCTGATACCAATTTGTTTGAATTTCTTCTCACTGTTAAGTTGTTTAACACTCCTTTAGACTTAATTTTGATTGTTTTATACTTTTAAGTGATGAGTTGTTAAGAAAAACAAGAACACACTGCAAACTTTACTAGTTCAGGTTCCGGTGTAGAACCCTACATCTCGCCAAGTTTTTCCTCGGAATTCACTAGAGAATAACTTGCTTAAACCGAGTCTTATGTTCTTGAAAGAAACTCACACTCTTACAACTCTCAGCACACACTTAACACTCACTTCTCACACTCTGTTTCTTAACATAAGAAACAGAGCATTGTCATCTTCCACCTCTCTCTTCTGCTCATTCCCGAGGTTGTCACTTGAGTGTTTTCAGCTTTTTCTGAGTCTATTGTTTCTAGAGCTGCCGGTTTCTTTTGTCCCTTGTACCACCCTGTCTCCTGTTCAGATCGTGTACCTCCCTTCACGTGCTTCTTGTCGGAAGAGAGAGTTAGTCAACTCTTTCTTTGAAATCCCGTGATGAAGACGACATCTTCATTTCATTTGGGCTTCAAAAATTCCTGATCCAAATGTATTTAATGAACCAGACTGGGTTAAACCGAACTCAATCCGTTTAATGAACCATAACCAGTTAACAGTTTGTAAATGAATAAGTTTTAGAATGAATATAAAATAAACATGTCATTGAAAAAAAGTTAGGGCAATTAAGTAAAATGACATATAACTGGAAAGAAAAAGACTTTTAGAACAAGTTGAGATACTTCGTAGATTCACACGTAAAAGTACTTTTCTTTGCCAACTATAGAATTTGCTGGAATAACAGGTAATGAGACGAAAACTCGAATGCGTAGAAGAACCCAGAGTTGGTTACCATGGTGTTGATAGGGGACATTTCCTCTATCATTGGGCAAGCCACTTAAACTCCGCACTCCACTTCTAAAAAGAGAAACCCCGACTATATTCCAACTCATAGCAGGTGAGAGTTGTGTAGAGCATAACACTTGAGAATAAGTCTAGGCACAGAAAACTACAACCTACATGAACTGCAGAAAGACTCGTAAAGTCATATGTAGCATGGAGGTAGGGTCCATGGACGATTATCTCTCTGAGGGATAATGCAGTATAAACCTTGAGGCATACAATAAAAGTCAAACATGGTTTCCAATGATTTAGAGAAATTTGTAAGAAATTTTATTTACCAGAACGCAGATAATCACCAATTGGAAAATCATCGAAAAAGTTCAAAAATTGCCTAAAAGCTAAAAAAACCAACCACAAAACCACTAAAACAATCATAAATCTCAAAATAATTATTGCACTATCTATAATCTTAAAGATCTCAATAAACCCCTAAAAACTACAAAACATCTAAACTAAAATAATACTAAAACCACAAAAACTCAAAACCATATAAACAACAAAATTTACGTTATCTATATTTCGTAATTTTATTTTTTTTTATTTACAAAAGGAGGATATAAGAAAGAAGAAGGCAATAAGAATAGAATAAGAAATATTGTTTAAAAATAGATGAAAAGAAGATTTATTTTGGAATCATTTTTTGAAACCAAAATTGGTTAAAGTTGTACATATTTGAGATTTACAAAATCAGGTTGGTAAAATATATGTCATTACAGACTTATATTGTAGTATAAGTACAAAAATTTCATTGCACGCATCTCAGGAATTATACAAATTTTTCTCACAATTTGATGTTTAAAAACATGTAAATTTGTCAACTATTGTCATGTTTTGTATAAACAAGAATGTGTAAGTGGATGTTGATCAATATTACAGCTAAAAGTGATCACCTAACAGAAAAATCAAAATCCAAGGTATTTTTTTTAATTTTTGGGTATGGGTTTCTCGGCATAGAGCACAAAATTTTCAAAAAGTTTATTTTGTATTTACATTTTAAAAACAGAATTCTAACGAAAACCTAAATGTTATTTTGCAATCAGAAAATTTTTTTATTTTCAAAAAATAAAATTTATAAGAAATGTGCTTCACAATTACATTTTTATGTATAATTGTGGTGAAATACTATTAAAAATAGAAATATTATTAAAAAAAATAGAAATATTAGTTTTGCAATTGAAGAAATTTTGAATTTTTGAATAGTATTTCATGAGAAGTCTCATTTGAATTTAAATTTTTTATGAAAAATTCTCAAGAATTGTTTTTTGAAAATAGAAATGTTAGTTTTACAATTGATAAAATTTTGTAATTTTAAAGAATTTTTTTCGAGAAATTTGTTTTGCAATTATATTTTATGTGTAGACTTTTTGAAAGTGTTTTTCAAAAACCAAAATGTAAATTTTGCAATTGATAAAATTTTGTATTTCAAATAAGATCTTTTAAGAAGTTTGGTTATTATTTCATCTTTTATGCAGATTTCTTGATAAGTATTTTTTGAAAACACAAAATATTTCAAAACCAACTTTTATTTTTTAAAGATGAATTCTCGAGAAATATAAATAAAAGTAAAAATGCAAATCATATTTATCAGTTTTTTGAAAATACAAAATATTGTCAGTTTGAAAACTAATGTTTTTTAATTAATACTTCTTAAGAAGTCAGAAAATGTAAATAGGAATAACAATTTTCTTGAAGTTTTATTAGAAAATGTAAAAATTCGTCAATTGTAAAACATACATTTTTGTTATCAAAGAGTATTTCTCAAAAAGTTTGCATAAAAATGTAAATGGAAAGTAAACTTCTCAAAAAATCTTCTTTAAAAATACAAATTTTATCAATTACAAAACTTATTTTTATGTTTTCAAATAAAATTTCTCAAAAATTCTACATAAAAATGTAAATGTAAAGTGTAGTTCTAACAGATTTTCTTTGAAAATGCAAAATTGCATCAATATCAAAACTTACCATTTTATTTTCTAATATATTTTCATGAAAAAAATATAAATTCCAAACAAACTTTTTAGGAATTCTTCTTTGAATACAAAACTAACCTCTTTAGTTCTAAAAACATCTCAATAAGTGTGTATAAAAATGTAAATGTTAATCAGAATTCTCAGGAGATTTTTTTTAAATTGAAAAAAATATTGAGTTATAAATCAAACATTTTAGTTTTCAAAGAAACTTTCGTGAACTTTGCATAAAAATATAAATACAAAAAAGTTTTTTCAGATATCTTATTTGAAAATGTACATTTTGCAAATTTAATTTAGTTTTAATTTGTAAAAAATATATTTGTTCAAAACGTAAACAATATATTTTGTAAGTCTAGCTGGATTTTGTCTTAATAGTATTATGTTCATTGATAGGTTTGCACTATATTTTTGTCTTAAGAGTACAGAAAATTAGTTATGATATAAGAAAGAAGAAGGTGAGAAGAAAAGAAGAAAAATGAAGTGAAAAAAAGAAGAAGAAAATATTTACTTTGAAATCACTTTTTGAAACAAAATTGGGTTAAATTTGTACATATATGAGATTTAGAAAATCATGTTGGTAAAATATATGTCATTACATTGTAGTATAAATATAAAATTTCATTGCAAATGTCTCTGGAAATATACAAATTTTATTGTAAAAGCATTCTATTTTGTATTTTATTTTACAAAACAAAATTTTTAATTAAAATCACATATTACGTCAAAACTGAAATGTAACAGAATATTTTGTGTTATAATCATGATTTTATAATTTTTATACTCACATGAGTTACATTTATCAAATAATTTTTTTAAATGTTAGATTTATATTCACATTCAAGTTTTGTAGTAGTAAATTAATGATACAGAACTTAAATTCGACTTCAAAAAAATATAACGAGCTAGTAGACGTCATTGCATCAAGATGCTACAAATAATTTGAAAATATATATTTTTACCTCCGAACTAGAACAAGTTTGTTTCATTCAGTATCCTACAAATAGTAGACGTCAATGCATAATGTGGTTGTCGATATTAAAAACTGCGCTAAAGGGTCGGGTACTTGGACTTGAAAAACCAATGGAGGAAGCAAAATTTTCAGATATTTCAACTCCGAGTGTGATAACCACAAACATTATGATCACCATTCCCTTTATTCGTCTAGGTTTCAAACTCTTTTTGCACAACTAAAGTGATCATAGGATCCAACGTGTACGATTGCTTAAGAAATTTAATTTTTATATACTAATAAAATAATACATTTATTAATATTTTTTAGTAAATCAAAATTAAAATTAAAATAAATAAATAAATAACTACTGCAAATTCATTGAAATATTTCTCTTGCCATTTTGTTGGTACGACTGCCGAACTAAAATAGGGTTCATCAAATTTAGTCTTTAACATATTTGAAATTTGACAGGTTATAACCCCGTCCCGATCAAACTTAACCCATGAGTTTTTTAGAGTTTGAGTAACATGCTTTTAATATATATAATTTTAATATTAAATTATTGTTACAACAAAATTGATTTTAAAACTACCAAGTAGTATTTGGTGACGGAATTCCAGACAAGACCGACATATATTGTTCACGCCCCAAGTTTGTACAAACTTTCGAGTATGATATTTTGTCGGTTGCGGTCGGAGTATCTGAGAGTGCATTATCTTCTTCTTATGGTTCCAATGATTGTTTGAACCGGTGAGATGTTTTTGTTTTAGGAATAGTGTGCGGAGTGAATGTGTATTGCAGGGGGCGACATGAAGCTGCTCTTGTTGCAGAATTTGACGGATTTGAAGATACCGATGAGTTTTGGCCAAAAGATGATTGCCTTCCTCCTTGACCACTTATAGATCTACCGGAACCCACCATAGTATTTGAAAAATGAGTATTTTTGAGATAATTTAAAGGTTTAAGATTTGGGATGATAGTGTGAGGAAAAACATCACCAATATATAAAGGGATTTTGTGACTGCACACATAGTTGCAAAACGTGGTGGTAGTAAAGTTGTCACAAATTAACGACCAATTTGCGATCCAAATTAAAATTTTGCGGGAGTTGAAAATTCTAAAATAAAAATAACTCTTATTTTAACACATTCCAATAAGCCTTATTTGGCTTTTTTAGTCAATCTAAATATAGGAAATGAAGCATTACCACGACCATCCACATGCTTTTTTCGAGAACAAACATTTACAATATCCAACCTTGAGTTAATTGTATCTTTTGAATTATGTTTCACATTCAAAAAATTATTTATGATGTTACCGAAGAAATTCTTCTTCATATGAATCACATCAAGATTATATCATAAATTTAGATCCGTCTAGTACGGCAACTCCTAAAAATGCTTTCTTTGTGTCAATTATGTCAGCTTTCATATCCTTCCTTCCTCTTTTACTTCATGAGCGTTTCCACAACAGTTAGATGTTCTTATAGGATTGACATGTTTTATTCGCTCGTATAAAACTTGTTCACCGGTCAATGATTCTCGTGGGTAGTCATTCAAAGCGTGCTTGCCCTTTTTAAAAATTTGTTTTAGTTTTCTTTAATGGATTACCATGAGAAAGAAATCTTCTGTGATAATCAAACCAACATGGAATTTTACCATTTAATTATTAGAATGCCTTTGTATCATCCATAAAAATTGGACAAGAGAGTCTAGCATACGTCATCCATCTTGAAAATATTCCATATCTGGAAAATCGCTTATCGTTTATAGTAGCACAATTTTTAAAATAAAATTTTGATTCAAAAACACATTGTATGCCTCAACTCCGGTTTACCACAATTCGTTTAACTCATCAATCAAAAGTCAGAGGAATATATGAAAACTAGCGCACAGATGATTTGGCCAAGAATTCATAATTGTAAGAAACAACGACTCTCTTTTCATACACATATCATATGGTAAGTTATATACAGTGATAATCACAGACCAAAATGAATGATTACGAGACATCCCAAATGAATTGAACCATTAGTACATAATCAAAGATAAACATTTCAAGATTTAAAAGCAAATCTTTTATGTAGATGTTGAAAATTATTTCACTTCGCAACATCTAACGGATGACTCACTTCTCCCTCTTATGTTTCATGCTCAGCATATCACTTCATTGCCGTTGCACGTTTTTCGCTTTGATACATTCTCTTCAGTCTGTTGTCTATATATACCAAATACGAGTGAAAGGTATTCTCATACTACCCTCACTAGGCTTATATTGCATTGAAAAATTTACATTTTTCCCATTGCTCATCTTCTTTCCAAAAGATCATACAATTGTGAGCACTCAACTGTATGAAATGGAAGCCCTAAATTTGGCATCAGTTTTTCGTTTTCATAATATCAACTAGCCGCCTTATTTTTCTCTTGCAAATGTTAAGTTAACAGATCTACCCACGAGTCCATGCCTTTTTCAACAAGATTAAAATCAACCTTAATGTTCATGAACCGAGCAGCTAAAGATAAGTTGTGAGTGCCCTTCATGACAACAATCATACAATTGATTTTTTGTAGCTTTTAACATGATATACAATTGTTTTGCCTATGAATTAGGTCTTTCTATTTTATTAAAGCCTTCTATTTTATTATAAGTTTAATGGTGCAAATTCAAATACCCAAGAGAGAGCTAGGACGTTGGTAGTCGTTCAGTATTTGAAAGACAAAAACTTGTGACATTTCTATTGTTGGTAAGTTGTACTATACCTAGACGCATTTACAGTTAGTGTTAAATGTCTTCTTCTTCACGTCTGCTCAGTTAATCAAGCAGCAGTTAGATCCTCAATTATGTTTTTTTATCTGGCACAAGTTATTTAATACAGATACTAGATACTAAATGTATTATAATTCCTTGCATACCAGATGATGGAAAATTAGATACAAAATCAGTTGAGGGGGGCTCAAACTGCAAGGGAAAGGGGGGGTTTGCTGAAACTGCAAGGGAAAGGGGGGTTTCTCAAACTGCAAGGAAAGTTCGTAGTGGGGATGAAATTGTTCCGGAGTCAACTTTGCGTAAGCTCTGCTCTGTTGGTTTTTATCCCACACGGTTGCACTTTTTTTTAATTATTTATTCTACAAATGAGAGGAGAAACAGGGGAATGGGGAACTTGTATATATAAGATTTTGCCACTACTTTATTACTGCTTTACCAATCTTTTGTGACCACAGTTATGTTGTCGCTTAGTTTTTAGTTACAACTACTTCCGCATGTGTTCCACCTTATAGTATTGCCACCACACTAAACTAAAGTGCCATTTAGGTCGTAGTCGTATATTGGTCGCACAATATACGACTAATATACGACTGCATTTAAGCTACTACCTCGTGTCACATATTGGTCACACTTTTACGAATAAAATGTGACCATATTGTTGAGTCGCAATGTGGTCACATATTGGTCGCATATTGGTCGAAAACGTACAACCACAATGTGATTACAATATTTTGTCACAAAAATGCGACTAATATGTGACTACGCACCTCTCCTGCGAGGTCGCTTGCCTCGCGCGTGCAAGGCCCTCCCGACTACAAGAAAACTAACAAAAAGTCACTGCATTTGGCGACCACATTTGCAATGTTTTGCGACCAATTTGCGACTACGGAGATGTAGTCGCAAAGTTGTCGCAAAAATATGACTAAAACGTGTAGTCGTATATTGGTCGCAATACGCAACTATTAAACGTCTAAACTACGACTGATTAATGACTGGTGGAGGTAGTCGCTAATCAGTCGCAAAGTAGCGACTGATTAGCAACTACATGTGGAAGAACCACATGCTAGTTGCATATTGGTCGCTAAATATGCGACCAATTTACGTCTACATTTGGAGTGGCTCTTCAGCCACAAAGTGGTGGCAAAGTGAAAACATAAAAAACATGTGCGTGTTAGGTATACCGACTTTTAAGTGACTACACTGTTGTGATCGCAAAATAGTGGCAAAGTAGTGGCAAAGTAGTGGCAAAGTAGTGGCAAGTCTTGTATATATATGCCCAATCCCATTATCTCATTTGTAGAATCGAAAGGAAAAAAACTTCAAACATGTGGGGAAATTATAATAATTCGAGAGATTGGATGTACAAAAAGATTGATAATCAAACAAGAAATATATCGGCGGAATTTGTACAAGGCATGGAGCAATTCATGAATTTTGCAAGCCGTCAACCAATATCTCAAAGTAGCGGAGGTAAGTTTTTCTGTCCTTATATTAATTGCAAAAACGATAAATTTCTTTCGGGAAAGAAAATATGGAGTCATCTATATAGTCGACGATTTATGCCAAATTATTATATTTGTTATAAACATGGAAAAGAGCTGAATGTTCAGTTATGGAAGAGTAGTCGGGGTGATGTCCAAAGAAATCAGGGAGGTATGTGTGGTACTAGTGACGAAACAGTTGATACATCCGGTAATAGATATGTTGAAATGGTGACAGATGCATTTCGTGAGACTACGATTGATCAGTACTATAATCAGAACGAGGAAGAATATAATAATGAAGAAGAACAAAATTTTTACAACATGTTAGAAGCTGCAAAAAATCCATTATATGATGGTTGTCATTAAGGGCACTCAGAGTTATCTTTATCTGCTCGGTTTATGAACATTAATTCTAATTTTAATCTACCAGAAAAATGCATGGATTCGTGGGCGGAGTTGTTTACAGAATATTTGCCCTACGAGAATCAGGCAACAGGTTCATATTATAAGACCAAAAAAATTCATGCGAAATTTAGGGCTTCTGTTTTATACAATTGACATGTGTGTTCACAATTTTATGATCTTTTGGAAAGAAGATGAGAAATGGGAAAATGCAAATTTTGCGATTCCCCCGATATAAGCCAAGCGAGGGTAGGACGAGAATACCTTTAAGTTGTATGTGGTATTTACCTATAGGCGGCCTACTTAAAAGAATGTATCAAAGCGAGAAAACCACATAGGCAATGAGGTGGCACGCAGAGCATGAAGCATAAGACAGAGAAATGAGTCATCTATCTATTGATGCGGAGTGGAAAATTTTTCAATATCTACATCCCAGATTTGCTGCTGAATTTTGGGTTATGTACTGATGGGTTCAATCCATTTGGGATGTCTCGTAATCATTCATTATGGCCGGTGATTATCATTCCATATAACTTGCCACTGCATATGTGTATGAAAAAGAGAACTTGTTTCTAACAATTCTTAATTCAGGGCCAAATCATTTGCGTGCTAGTCTGGATATATTCCTCCGACCTTTGATTGATGGGTTGAAAGAATTGTGGTCCACGGGAGTTGATGCATACGATGTATCGTTGATTCAAAATTTCAATCTAAAGGCCATGTTACTGTGGGCGATAAGCGATTTTCCCGCTTATGGAATGTTATCAGGATGGACAATGCATGGTAGACTGGCTTATCCAATTTGTATGGATGATACGAAGGCATTTCAATTACCAAATGATAGAAAGACGTGTTGGTTTGATTGTCACAAAAGGTTTCTTCCTAAGGGTCACCCGTTACTGAAAAATAAAATAATGTTTTTAAAGGGGAAGCACGCTTTGAATGACTATCCTCTACAATATCTCAAAGTAGCGGAGGTAAGTTTTTCTGTCCTTATATTAATTGCAAAAACGATCAATTTCTTTCGGGAAAGAAAATATGGAGTCATCTATATAGTCGAGGATTTATGCCAAATTATTATATTTGTTATAAACATGGAAAAGAGCTGAATGTTGAGTTATGGAAGAGTAGTCGGGGTGATGTCCAAAGAAATCAGGGAGGTATGTGTGGTACTAGTGATGAAACAGTTGGTACATCCGGTAATAGATATGTTGAAATGGTGACATATGCATTTCGTGAGACTACGATTGATCAGTACTATAATCAGAACGAGGAAGAATATAATAATGAAGAAGAACCTAATGAAGAAGAACCTAATAAAGAAGAATCTAATGAAGAAGAACAAAAATTTTACAACATGTTAGACGCTGCAAAAAATCCATTATATGATGGTTGTCATTAAGGGCACTCAGAGTTATCTTTATCTGCTCGGTTTATGAACATTAATTCTGATTTTAATCTACCAGAAAAATGCATGGATTCGTGGGCGGAGTTGTTTACAGAATATTTGCCCTACGAGAATCAGGCAACAAGTTCATATTATAAGACCAAAAAAATTCATGCGAAATTTAGGGCTTCTGTTTTATACAATTGACATGTGTGTTCACAATTTTATGATCTTTTGGAAAGAAGATGAGAAATGGGAAAATGCAAATTTTGTGATTCCCCCCGATATAAGCCAAGCGAGGGCAGGACGAGAATACCTTTAAGTTGTATGTGGTATTTACCTATAGGCGGCCTACTTAAAAGAATGTATCAAAGCGAGAAAACCACATAGGCAATGAGGTGGCACGCAGAGCATGAAGGGGAAGCACGCTTTGAATGAGTATCATCTACAATCATTGACAGGCGAATAAGTTTTATACGAGCGAATAAAAACTGTCAATCCTCTAAGAACATCTGACTGCGGAGGAAATGGTCATGAAAGTAAAGAAGAAGGTTATGGCAGTTGGCATAATTGGCACAAAGAAAGCTTATTTTGGGAGTTGCCATACTGGACGGATCTTAACTTTCGACATAATCTTGATGTGATACATATAGAGAAGAATTTCTTTGATAACATCATTAATACTGTTATGAATGTGAAAGTGAAATCAAAAGATACAGTTTAGTTAAGGTTGGATATTGCGAAATTTTGCTCTCAAAAATAGTTGCACGTGGATGGTCGGGGTAATGCTCCATTCCCTATATTTCGATTAACACAAAAAGCCAAAGAACGCTTATTGGGATGTATCAAAAGTGATGTCAAATTTCCGGATGGCTACACGACAAATTTAGCAAATTGTATGGATATGGATGGACTGAAGTTCTCGGGCATAAAAAGCCATGACTGCCATGTTTTTATGCTAAGGCTTCTCCCTTTTATATTTGCAGAACCTTTACCACGAAACGATCATCTAACATTATCAGGTATATATACTAATAAATATATTTTATATTATAAGTACGTAAATTAATAATAATTGTATGTACTAATTAATTCTAGATGGTAATATATATATAGGGATTGGAGGATTTTTCTGTGATCTATGCTCCAGATCATTACAACAAAGCCGTATCTGAATTCTAAAGGAAAACATAGTCATAATTTTGTTCAATTTGGAGAAGATCTTTCCACCTGCATTTTTTGACGTCATGGAACACCTTCCTATACATCTACCATACGAAGCTGAACTGGGTGGATATGTGCAATATAGGTGGATGTATCCATTTGAAAGGTTTTTTAAAAAACTGAAAAGTAAGGCGAAGAACAAACGATATGCTGTAGGGTCGATTGTTGAATCATATGTGAATGATGAGATATCTTACTTCTCGGAGCATTACTTTGCTGCCCACATACGCACCAAAAACCAGTACCATAAATTCTTTTATTTATTAACTAATTATTTTATTATGAATGGTAAATAATTAAATTTTTGTGCTGAATATATCGTTTAATATATATATATATATATATATATATATATATATATATATGTATATATACAGGTCTACAAGATTCGATGAAGATGACGTCCCTGTATATCCGGATCCTGGAGTGCCGGATATATTTACGCACATGGGTCGTCCAAGTGGTGTAAAGAAATATGGCTTTCTGAAAAAAAATATACAAATATGCACATGCATATGTTTTGCTGAATTGTGAATATTTTCGGCGACTAGAGAGGTAAATACTATGAAAAAATTGCATTTATTACATTTCAATTTCGTTGTAATCAAGCAATATATATTACTTTTTCATATTTACTTTTGTAGCATGTTTGAATATCACATTCGTTGTTACGTATCCATATCTTTCAGAAGATGACATTTCATCGAAAAGAGAGGAAGAGTTTCACATATGGGTTCAAGATTATGTATGTTTAATTAATTGATATGTATATTATATTAAATTTTTTTAATTTTGAAATACTAACTTTATATATATATATATGATCATAGGTTGATGAGGACATCAATACTAGCTCACTAGAAGCTGAGGAAGAGCCTATTAATATACATATTATGAGACAAGCTCCAAGAACAAGATCAGGCACAAGAAACCTTAGTAAAATGTTCAACAAGTCTGACGAGAGTCTCATAACAATCATAGAATATGGAGGATTCCATGAAGCTGAACTTACTAAAGAATTACAAGAAGGAGACTATGAACAACTATAGACTACCACAATTTCTCTCCTTCCAGTTTTACAAGGCTTCAGAGATACAACCTTGTTCATCATTGCTAAAAAAACTTAAGAAGGCATTATAAGGAGCTACAAGAGACCAAAGTTCGTATTTAAAATTCTTATGTTTGAATTAACAAGTTTATTTACTTGTTTTTACACGAATTTGACTGTTAAGTTTGAGAGTCTTTTATTTGTCATTAGGTCATAATGTCTTGTTGTTATTTTTGCTTTAGTCCTTTCATTATAATGCATTTTAAGCCCTAGAAGGCACCTACTGCTGGACTAGTATATAAAGTCCCTTCTCAGCATGTAATCACTTAAGTTTTATGAAATAAAAACCTAGTTTTTCTTTCTTTGAAAGGAGTTGACGCCTCCAGCCTTCTGTAAGAATATTGAGATTATAGAGGAGAAATGTGAAGAATTGAATCTGAAAACTCAAAGAGAAGTATGAGAAAATGAGAAATGACTTAGACTTATGGAGAAGAATCTCCTAAGAGTATATTATACATTGAGTCTTTACAGCCCTTTTATAGAGGATTTACAATGTGAACACAAAAGAAAACGAATTCAAACTTGTGGATGAGTTTGAATAGAGGAGGAGCCTGTCAACAACCAATGAGAAGAGAGGAGACAGCATGGGCATAACTGTTTGGTGTGGTTGCCAAGACTGTGTGCAGCATGGGCATGACTGTTTGGTGTGGTTGCCAAGACTGTGTGCAGCATGGGCATGACTTTTCACCTTGATTCTTCTCCCAAGGTAGCTATTTAACCATTTCAACCATGTGGTTAATAATAACCCATCCTTTTTCATTTCCTTGTTATTCAAACTGAATTTTCGTGCTCACACTTGCCTTGTAGGTCAAGATAGGTCTTATTTGATTTTCCTATATCAATACTCCCCCTCAAGCTAAAGACTTTGGAATCACCCTAAAGTCTTAAGCTTGGGAACCCAAGGCAACACCTCATTAAAAACCTTATTAAGGAAAACCACTTGGGACAAAACCTTAACAAGGGAAAAAGAGTGTGTTGCTCTTGGATTAGGAGACCTTTGATCATGGGTGTGATAAATCAACAAGCCCAAGTTTGCTAAAGATGTTCTTGCAAACTTTGAGACTTGCTGCCTTTGTGAAGATGTCAGCTAGTTGGTCTTCACTCCTTGTATAACATGGCAGAATGGTTCCATCTTGAACTTTCTCCCTAACCTTATGGCAGTCGATCTCTATGTGCTTGGTCCTCTCGTGAAACACTGAGTTTGAAGCTATGTGAATGGCTGCCTGATTATCACAATGGAAGGTAATTGGCCCTGGTTGTGCAATACCGAAATCTTTCAAGAGTGCTTTGAGCCAAGTTACTTCATTTGTCAGCTTCCTCATAGCCCTATATTCTGCTTCAGCACTAGAACATGATACCACCTTCTGCTTCTTAGTCTTCCAAGTGACTAAGTTCCCACCAACGAAGGTGCAATACCCAGTGGTTGATTTCCTATCCACCCTATCACCAGCCCAATCCGCATCACAATACCCGACAATCTCAGTGTTCCCATTCTTGCCCATCCATATACCTTGACCAGGAGATCCTTTGATGTATCTAAGGATCCTCTCTACCATGCTCCAATGATATACAGTAGGCTTTTGCATATGTTGACTTACTTGATTCACAGCAAAACACAAGTCTGGTCGTGTGAGGGTGAGGTAGATCAGCTTCCCAACTAGTCTCCTATACTGAGAAACATCCTTAAATAACTCATCAGCTTTCTCCCCTTTCCGTTGACCTTGTAGCCATCTTCAAGAGGAGTTTTGGCCGGTTTAGCCCCAAGCTTTCCCGTGTCTGTCAACAGATCAAGAGCATACTTTCTTTGGGATAGAAAGAGCCCTTCTTGAGACCGACACACTTCAATACTCAAGAAGTACTTCAACTCTCCAAGATCCTTGATGTCAAATGATCTGTTTAAGAAGGCCTTTGTGGACTGAATTCCTTCCTTATCATCTCCTGTGATGATAAGGTCATCCACATAAACCAAGACCGCCACGATTCCTTTGGAGTTTTGACGAGTGAACAAAGTATGATCTGAATGGGATTTCTTAAACCCATTATCAGTAAGTGTGGAGCTTAATTTGTGATACCAGGCCCTTGGTGACTGCTTCAACCCATATATTGCCTTCCTAAGTCTTAGAACCTGTCCCTCTTTGCAAAAATCTTCAAGGCCTGGTGGTGGAGGCATATACACTTCCTCTTCAAGTTCTCCTTGTAGGAATGCGTTCTTGACATCCATTTGCCATAAGTCCCAAGTCAGATTTGTAGCTAGTGAAAGAACAACCCTTATAGTGTGTAGCTTAGCCACCGGTGCAAATGTATCAGTATAGTCCTCTCCATATGTCTGAGTGAAACCTCTTGCAACTAGACGTGCCTTGTACCTTTCTATGTCCCCATTGCTCTTATACTTGATGGTGAACACCCACTTGGAACTCACAGCCTTCTTGCCTTTGGGAAGTTCTTGTATATCCCATGTATGATTCCTTTCCATAGCTCCCTTCTCATCTCTTACTGCATCTAACCATTCTTTCTTGCTCTCAGCTTCTTCATAAGTCCTTGGAATCTGACTTTGTTCAATCTTTCCAAGGAATGCTTGATGACTAGATGGCAAGAGGTCAAGGGAACAAACAGCTTGTATGGGATGAGCCACGGCCTGGTTGTTGTAGAATACCCTAGTGTTCCTAAGTCTAGTACTCCTCCTTAAATGCTGAACAGGTGGTGCAGCCTCCTCTACAACCGTTTCCTCTTCCATTTGGTGAATAGGTTCCTCTATACCCACTTCCAAGTCGTCTTGTTCTTGATTTTGGGCCATAGCTTCTTCTTGGATTGGAGTTGGTTCTTGAGTTACCACCCCTTGTTCATTCTCTTGGGTATCTTGTGAACTACTTAAGGTTCTTGTTTCTTCGTGTCTTGAATCCTTTGGCAGATCATTTCCCAAATGATTCAAGAGAAACCTCAAAATCGTAGCCAAATCAGAAGGTGACCTTGAGAGATCTTTCAATCCTTCCCAATCTTTCTGATCATAATAGCTTTGTTCTTCTATGAACTTGACATCTCTAGACACATATGTCCTGTTGTTGCTCGGATCATAGCACTTATAACCCTTTTGTGTTGTCGAATATCCAAGGAACATACACTTGATGCTCTTTGCCTCCAACTTGTTTCTTAGATCACCTGGAACATACACAAAGCACACACACCCAAATACACGTAAATGATCAATGGAAGGTTTAGTTTTATTGAGTACCTCAAATGGGGATATATCTTGCAAGACTTTGGTTGGAATCCGATTGATGAGGTAGCAAGCAACCAAGACTGCATCTCCCCAAAAACTTTTAGGAACATTGGTATGAAACATCATGGATCTTGCTACTTCCATTAAGTGTCGGTTCTTCCTTTCAACAACTCCATTTTGTTGTGGTGTGTGTGGACAGCTAGTTTGATGTAGTATTCCATGTTTGTTTAGATGAGCTTTGAATCTTTGACTTGTGTATTCCCCTCCATTATCTGATCTTAACACTTTGATCTTGGCATTGAATTGATTAGTAACATAATTATGAAAGTTTATAAATGCCTCATAAACCCTATCTTTAGATGGAAGTAATGTATATTTCGATTTCTCATCTATAAAGGTCACAAAGTATTTATTCCTATCTCTAGACATGTAAGGTGAGGTCCAAACATCGGAATGTACTAAATCAAAGCAATGCTCATAAATAGTAGACGATTTAGGGAAAACAACACGACAATGTTTGCCAAGGATACAAGCCTCACAAACTGAGTGATCATAAGCGACATTAGGAATTATTAAGCTTAAAGCACGAGCATGAGGATGTCCTAATCTAGCATGCCATAAGACATCTTTATTAGCAAAAACACAGGATTTGAAAGCTAAGGAATCCAAATTGCTTGGAGGGTCTTCAAGAACATAGAGCTCATCTTGAGTTACACCACCTCCAAGTATCTTACCACTCTTAATATCCTGAAAGTAAACATTGTTAGGCCCAAATGTAACATTGCAATTGAGGTCTTTAGTAGCCTTTTGACAGAAACTAGATTAGACTTAAATTTAGGTACAAAGAATGCATTAGTTTCTTTGTCAAATAGTCTTAATTTTCCGGTTCCTTCAATTGGAATACCCTTACCATCAGCTATAGTTACTTGTCCTAGACATGGTTCAATGTTCTTTAACAACCTAGCATTGCTAATCATATGGTGAGAAGCACCTGAATCCACTACCAACTTATGATCTGGTTTATCAAGCGATTTATGGGAGTAGAGTGTGATACCGGAGAGTTTTGAGGCATAGGCCTTGATGAGATCCTCCAAGTCACTCTTCTTAACATACTCCATGGATACATTCATAGCTAGCTCCCCTCCTTGGTTGGATGAACTTGCGGGTTCAGTCGCAACCATTTGAGAGATGTTAGCCTTTGAATCCTTGAACCGGTTTGGCTTGAGATGAGGATGAAGTATCCAGCACTTGTCCTTGATGTGGCCATTCCTCTTACAATGCTCACACATCACACTCTTCCTATCCTCTTGCTTAAACACGCTTTTGTTGGCCATGACTAGTTCTCCTTTACCACCAAACAAACCAATGTTGCCTTGCTCCCTTTGAATCCGTGAGCACACCTCTTCGAAATCAGGGAGTTTTGGCTCTCTCAGGATGGACTTAATCACATCCTTAAAGGCTGGATTTAGGTTGAGAAGGATCCCAAATATCTTGTCTTGTTCCTTCCTTTCATTAAGCACCTTTGGATCCATAGAACTTGGTCTCAACATGTCAAGCTCGGACCATGTTGACTGGAACTTGCCCAGGAATTTTGTGAACTCCATATCCTCTTGGTGTAGATCATTGAGAGCCTTCTTAACCTCATACACACGGCTGAGGTTTGAAACATCCCCATACACCCTCTTGAGAGTGTCCCAAAGAGACTTGGCAGTTTCACAATGTGAATAAGCTTCAAGAATGGATGGGTCCAATGAATTTTGGAGGAATCCAAGGACTGATTGATCTTCTTGGAACCACCTAGCTTCTTCTTTTCTTGTTGCCTCATCCTTCTTCTCCTTTGGATCATCTATAGATGGAGTATTATCCTCCAAGATGTGATTCCAAAGTCCTTTGCCACAAATGGCTGTCTTGATGGTTCTTGACCATAATGTGTAGTTCAAGCCTTTGAGAACTACTGCTATCACCGTAGGTTTCAGGCTGGAACTAATTTGAACTGTATCCTCCATTGTTAGGCTTTGAAGAGCTCAAAGGAAGCAGCTTTTATGGTTGAATGAAACCGTGAGTTTTTAGTCTAAAGACTGAGAGATTTTGACAGAATTTTAGATTAGAAACTGAGAGATTTGAGTAGAAAAGATAAGAGAATGATCTTATGCTCTGATACCATGTAAGAATATTGAGATTATAGAGGAGAAATGTGAAGAATTGAATCTGAAAACTCAAAGAGAAGTATGAGAAAATGAGAAATGACTTAGACTTATGGAGAAGAATCTCCTAAGAGTATATTATACATTGAGTCTTTACAACCCTTTTATAGAGGATTTACAATGTGAACACAAAAGAAAACGAATTCAAACTTGTGGATGAGTTTGAATAGAGGAGGAGCCTGTCAACAACCAATGAGAAGAGAGGAGACAGCATGGGCATAACTGTTTGGTGTGGTTGCCAAGACTGTGTGCAGCATGGGCATGACTGTTTGGTGTGGTTGCCAAGACTGTGTGCAGCATGGGCATGACTTTTTCACCTTGATTCTTCTCCCAAGGTAGCTATTTAACCATTTCAACCATGTGGTTAATAATAACCCATCCTTTTTCATTTCCCTTGTTATTCAAACTGAATTTTCGTGCTCACACTTGCCTTGTAGGTCAAGATAGGTCTTATTTGATTTTCCTATGTCAATACCTTCTTGTGTGAGAATCCTTGAAGCTTGAGTGCTCTAGACTTATCACAAACCTTCCATAATCTGTGTGGCGTCTCTCGATCCACCTCTCTACTCAATCCTCACTTAGATTCTCCAGAAAGTGCTCTACAGCCAACTGAAGGGTCACCATCAACCCATCACTCTTGAGTCTCTAGAAAGTATTGTACAGCCAGCTAGAGTCTTTCCAGCAATTCCCCTTGCTCGAACAAGTCCTCTTGTTCCTGCATCATCTGGTATCAGAGCTTAATTGCTCCTATTCAGGTTTATCTACCCCCATTTTTGTTTTTTTACTCTGTCGTTTGTTTGTTAACTTGCTGTCAAACTGCATCTCTTCATAAAACCCATAAAAACCGAACCCCAATCTGTTGTTTTTGTGTGTTAGAAACCAGTAACATCCTTAGTTGTTGATAGCTTGTGTTTTTGCAACTAGATCTGTCGATTTTCAGTGTGTTGATTGTGTCTATTCGACTTCCTTGCTGCTGCAACTGGATCTGTCAATTTTTAGTTGTTTATGATTGTGTCTATTTGACTTCCTTTGCTGCTGCAACTAGATTTATCAATTTTCAGTTGTTTTGATTGTGTCTATTCGACTTCCTTTGCTGCTGCAACTAGTTCTGTCCATTTTAAGTTGTTTTCGATTGTGTGTATTCGACTTCTTTTGCACTTGTTCTGTTTGTTTGGTGTGAGACAGATTGTGTGACTATGGGAGAACCAGTAGATGTGAATGTTGCTCAGATGCTTGCTACTATTCAGATTCAACTTCAGAACCTAGGAGATCGCATGACAAGAATAGAACAACCATCACCAATTCGCAGAAATCCTATCAGAAATGCGAATGCCCAACGTGTGAATCATGAGGAGGATGAAATAGCTGACTTAGAAGATGATTTTCCACCAGAACCTGATCATAATCATAGACCAAGAAGAAAATATCAACGTGACAGAGATAGAGTAGAAGAATCTTGGCATGGAAACAGAGACGTAAAGCTCACAGCACCAACCTTTGCTGGAAAGGTTAATCCAGATGCCTACCTTGATTGGGAAAGGCGTATGGAATACATATTTGAGTATTACAACTACTCAGATTAGAGAAAAGTGTCTCTAGCAGCTGCTCAACTCACTGAAAGCGCTTTAGCTTGGTGGGAAAGAGATGTGTTTGAAAGAAGAAGACATAGACATGGTCAGATCACTACTTGGGAAGACATGAGGTTCCAACTAAGGAGGAGATATGTCCCTGCATACTACTACAGAGAGTTGTAGAAGAAATTTAGAAAACTAACTCAATGTTCTAAATCTGTTGAAAAATACTTTGATGAGTGTGAAATGCTTAGAAACAGGTTGGAGACCGAAGATTCAGAAGAAACTTTGATGGCTCAATTCCTAGATGGTCTGCAAGATCGAATTGCTAGAAAAGTGGAGAGACAAACCTATCATGATCTGGGCGAGTTGCTGCATCTTGCGGTTCAGGCCGAGCAGCACATAAAAAGGAAGACTATCTCAGCAAATCGTAGCAAGTCTACATGGAATCAACAACCTCAAACGGCTCTGGACAAAGGAAAGGCCATCGACATAGAATCCAGATTCAAGAAATCCAATGCTGAAACGTCTAAAAACAATAAACCAGAGCAAGGTAAAACTCCAACTCAAAGATCTCGTGACATAACCTGTTTTAAATGTCAGGGAAAAGGCCATTATGCAAGAGAATGCCCAAACCAGAGAGTTATGATACTTAAATCAAATGGCGAATATGAGTCTCAAGATGAAGACGAGTATGAACCAGAAAACTCTGAGGAAGAAGTTGTGGACTATCCTGATACCGAAGAGCTTCTAGTTACAAGGAGATCCCTCAGTGCTCTTTTTGAACCAGAAACTATACAAAGAGAAAAAAATTTCCGTTCTCGGTGCACAATATACTCTAAGGTATGTAGCTTGGTCATAGATGGTGGTTCTTGTACTAACGTAGCCAGCAAATATTTGATTGATAAGCTAGGGTTACAAAAGACAAAGCATCCTCGACCATACAAGCTCAAATGGCTGAACGATGAAACTGAGCTAAAAATCGCAGAACAAGTCACCATACCATTCAGCATAGGCAAGTATGCAGACCAAGTTGTGTATGATGTGGTGCCTATGCAAGCTGAACAAATCTCTACACTTTTGTGCACGACAAAAGAAAGGTCAGCCTAGCCCCTCTCACACCTGTCCAGGTACACGAGTTTCAACAGCAAATGAGTAAGGAAAAGAAGTTCATTAAATCTAATTTTCTTATTCAACCAAGTCATGTCCGGAGAGCTTTAGCCTCGAAGGATCTAATGCTACTAATGGTTTTCAAAGATGTGTTGAATGTAGAGAAAGAACAGGTAGAGCTACCTCCTGAAGTAGCAGCTCTCCTCAACAAGTTCCAGGATGTGTTCCCGGAAGAGATACCAGCAGGCTTACCTCCCCTACAAGGCATAGAGCACCATATCGACCTCGTGCCCGGAGCAGCCCTGCCCAACCGGCCAGCCTACCGGATGAGTCCAGAGGAGTCCAAGGAGCTTGAGAAGCAAGTCAAGCAGCTCCTGGAGAAAGGCTATGTTCGAGAGAGCCTCAGTCCATGTGCCGTACCAGTGCTACTAGTGCCCAAGAAGGATGGGACTTGGCGAATGTGCGTGGACTGCCGAGCAATCAACAACATCACAGTCAAGTACCGGCATCCGATACCACGACTGGATGACATGCTAGATGAGCTGAGTGGAGCCTCGGTCTTCTCCAAGATAGACCTCAAGAGTGGATACAACCAGGTTAGGATGAAGGAAGGTGATGAATGGAAGATTGCTTTCAAGACAAAGCAAGGGCTCTACGAGTGGACGGTCATGCCATTCGGCTTGACTAATGCCCCAAGCACGTTCATGCGCCTTATGAACCAAGTTCTAAGGGCGAACATCAGTAAGTTTATAGTGGTTTACTTTGATGAGATATTAGTTTATAGTAAGTGCCTACGGGAACACCTCACACATCTTGAGATGGTACTTAAGACCCTTTGACAAGAAGAGCTTTATGCCAATCTCAAGAAGTGCATCTTTTGTACTGATAAACTTTTCTTTTTAGGCTTCGCTGTAAGTTCACAGGACCTACAGGTTGATGAAGAGAAGATTCGAGCCATACAAGAATGACCAACACCAAGCAACATCAGCCAAGTGAGGAGCTTCCACGGACTGGCCAGCTTCTACAGGAGATTCATGTCCAACTTCAGCAGTATTGCCTCACCATTGACAGCCGAAGTGAAGAAGAACGTGAGATTCAGATGGGGAGAAGCTCAGGAGAAAGCATTCCAGGCTTTGAAGGACAACCTTACACATGCACCAGTGCTAGTCCTGCCCGACTTCAACAAGACATTTGAAGTGGAGTGTGATGCCTCTGGAATAGGCATAGGAGCAATGCTAACCCAAGGAGGGAGCCCAGTGGCATACTTCAGTGAGAAGCTAGGTGGTGCCTCACTGAACTACCCAACTTACGACAAGGAGCTTTATGCCCTTGTCCGAGCATTGGAGACTTGGCAGCATTACTTGCTGTCCAAGAGTTTGTGATCCACACTGATCACGAGACTCTCAAACACCTCAGAGGGTAAACCAATCTCAAGAGGAGACATGCTAGGTGGATGGAGTTCATAGAGACCTTCCCGTATGTCATCAAGTACAAGAAGGGCAAAGACAATGTGGTAGCTGATGCATTATCAAGGAGGTTTGCCTTGATATCCACCATGGAGACAAAGGTCCTAAGATTCGAGCACATCAAGGACCTATACAAGGATGATCCTGACTTTGCTGAGAGCTACAAGGAGTGTGGCACAGGGAGTCATGGCAAGTTTTACATCCATGAGGGATTCGTTTTCTGAGAGATAAGGCTGTGCATAACACAAGGATCATTAAGGGAACTTATCATCCGAGAAGCTCATGGAGGAGGACTCATGGGCCACTTTGGTGTCGAAAAAACTCTAGCAGTGGTCAAGGAGCACTTCTACTGGCCACACATCAAGAGGACAGTAGAAGCTCATTGTGCAAGGTGCATCACTTGCAAGAAGGCAAAGTCTCGAGTGCAACCTCACGGGTTATATCTCACACTGCCCATACCGACGCATCCATGGGTGGACATATCAATGGACTTTGTTCTAGGTCTGCCCAAAATCAACCACAAAGATGCAATATTTGTAGTGGTGGACAGATTCTCCAAGATGGCACACTTCATTCTGTGTGCCAATGTCAATGATCCCACGCAAACAACCAAACTGTTCTTCAGGGAGATAATACGACTTCATGGAGTGCCAAGGACCATCGTATCAGACAGGGACACCAAGTTCCTCAGCCATTTCTGGAGGACCCTTTGGAGGAAGCTAGGCACGAAGCTACTCTTCTCTACCACATGCCATCCTCAAACCGATGGCCAAACTGAAGTTGTCAACAGGACACTATCAACTCTTCTCAGGACTACACTAGGGAAGAACCTCAAGACTTGCGTGGAGCGCCTGCCATTCATAGAGTTCGCTTACAACCGAGCCGTGCACTCAACAACCAAGAAGACACCATTTGAAGTAGTATACGGCTTCAACCCTCTCACCCCATCAGAGCAAACGCCACTGCCACCAGCAGAGATGACCAACCTCAACGGAGCATCCAAGGCAGTGTTCATAAGGAAGTTAAACCAGAAGGTAGCAGAGAACTTGGAGAAGAGGACCGGGCAGTACGTGACTCATACCAACAAGGGAAGAAAGGAGGTGATCTTTCAACCAGGCGATTGGGTGTGGCTACACCTACGGCAGGAGAGCTTCCCCAACCTAAGGAGTTCCAAGCTAGCACCAAGAGGAGATGGACCATTTAGAGTGCTGGAGAGGATCAACAACAACGCCTACCGGAACGAGCTCACAGGTGAGTTTAATGTGTCCAACACGTTCAATGTAACTGACTTAGCCCCTTTTGATGCAGATGAACCAGTTTTGAGGTCAAAACCTACTGAATAGGGAGGGGATGATGAGGACATCAGGTCGTATGTCCGGCCAGGAGACCAGACTGGCCGACCAGGAAGCTTGCCCGAGACAGCCGGGCCATTTGGCACATCTGTCGGCCCAAGCAGTACCGCCGGACCCTCAACCAATAGGACCGGACCGATAAGCATTGTCGGCGGAAAGGCCCAAGCTTTCGGCATAATTGGTGGCGACGTGGATGACAACGCCGGCCCGCTTGGTGACGCCTCCGACTCCGGGATCAACTTGGCCAGTCCAGAAGGCGTTCCGGCCAGTACCTCGTACAGTCCAGCCGGTACAGCCGATCCAGCCGAGGACATGAGCATTTCAACTTCTACACAAGGAGACTCAAACCAGATAAACTACCAGCTTCAGGACATGTATCTAGAGGAAGTCTCTACAACAGTAGTGCCACCAGGAGCAATGACAAGGAGCAGATCAAGAGCACTCTTCCATAAGTTCAGCTTATTGATCGACAAGCTCCTAGAGGAAGATCGTCTAAGGACAATAGGCCAGCAGTGCAAAGAAGAGTCCAAAGGCTTCTCAACAATGCAAGGGACTTCAGAGACTTGGGCTTTAGTGGCAAGAGAGGTCAGGGCCCAAAGATTCCTAACCCTACTCAAAGTCGAAGACTAGGAGCAAGGCGCGGGCATGCCACAAGGATGGCTACCTTCCATTTCTTGGCCGTGAGGTAAGTAAGGTAAATTTTCAATTCGAATATTTGCCCCTTTCTGTTTTGTAGGGTAGGATCTAGAATATTTACATTTTTTGAGTCAAAGACATTTTAGGAATAGATCCTTTTTTGTTATGCACTTTTGTATATTTTCCATTTGTGCACTTTTGTAAACTTTCCTTTTTTTTTTCTTTGACTCGACCCTAGAAGGTCAAACTGTCGAGCATATTAATAAGACTCCTTCCAGCATTGTAGTTCAACAACTTTTTTGATATTAATAAAGTTAAAACTTTCTTCCAACAAGTTTTCTCTCTAAGAATCTTGTGCGCTTAGAACCTAGTTGAGACCAGCTCTCCTAGCTCTAAGTTTGTGATTTATCACGAGGTTCATCACCCCTCGTGTGGTTCATTTCACCTTTCAATCGAATACCAACTCAAAACCCCTATCCCAGAAGTCTAAGATCGAGTTTCTCACCTAACCTTCTCCAAACAGCCCACACGCACATAAGCCTTGAATAGAGGCTTGTATCAGAGAAGCTCAGGAGAAGGCATTCCAGGCCTTGAAGGACAGCCTCACACATGCAGCCATGCTAGTCCTGCCCAACTTCAACAAGGCGTTTGAAGTGGAGTGTGATGCCTCTGAAATAGGCATAAGAGCAGTGCTAACACAAGGAGGGAGATCAGTGGCATACTTCAGTGAGAAGCTAGGTGGTGCCTCACTGAACTACCCCACTTACGACAAAGAGCTTTATGCCCTTGTCCGAGTATTGGAGACTTGGCAGCATTACTTGCTGTCTAAAGAGTTTGTGATCCACACTGATCACGAGACTCTCAAACACCTCAGAGGGCAAACCAATCTCAAGAGGAGACATGCCAGGTGGATGGAGTTCATAGAGACCTTCCCGTACGTTATCAAGTACAAGAAGGGCAAAGAGAATGTGGTAGCCGATGCACTATCAAGGAGGTTTGCCTTGATATCCACCATGGAGGCAAAGGTCCTAGGATTTGAGCACATTAAGGACCTATACAAGGATGATCCTGACTTTGCTGAGAACTACAAGGAGTGTGGCACAGGGAGTCATGGCAAATTTTACATCCATGAGGGATTCTTGTTCTGAGAGAGAAGGTTGTGCATACCACAAGGATCACTACGAGAGCTTATCATCCGAGAAGCTCATGGAGGAGGACTCATGGGCCACTTTGGTGTCGACAAGACTCTAGCAGTGGTCAAGGAGCACTTCTACTGGCCATACATCAAAAGGTCAGTAGAAGCCCATTGTGCAAGGTGCATCACTTACAAAAAGGCGAAGTCCCGAGTGCACCCTCATGGGTTGTATCTCCCACTGGCCATACCTACACATCCATGGGTGGACATCTCAATGAACTTTGTTCTCGGTCTGCCCAAGATCAACCACAAGGATGCAATCTTTGTACTGGTGGACAGATTCTCCAAGATGGCACACTTCATTCCGTGTGCCAATGTCAATGATGCCACGCAAACAGCCGAGCTGTTTTTTAGGGAGATAGTACGGCTTCATGGAGTGCCAAGGACCATCGTGTCAGACAGGGACACCAAGTTCCTCAGCCATTTCTGGAGAACCCTTTGGAGGAAGCTAGGCACAAAGCTACTCTTCTCTACCACCTGCCATCCTCAAAACGATGGCCAAACTGAAGTTGTCAACCGGACACTATAAACTCGTCTTAGAACTACACTAGGGAAGAACCTCAAGACTTGGGTGGAGTGCCTACCATTCATAGAGTTCGCTCACAACCGAGCCGGTCACTCAGCAACCAAGAAGACACCCTTTGAAGTAGTATACGGCTTTAACCCTCTCACCCCATTGGAGCCAACGCCACTGCCACCAGCAGAAATGACCAACCTCAACAGAGCATCCAAGGCAGAGTTCATAAGGACATTACACCAGAAGGTAGCAGAGAACTTGGAGAAGAGGACCAGGCAGTACGTGACTCATGCTAACAAGGGAAGAAAGGAGGTGATTTTTCAACCAGGCGATTTGGTGTGGCTACACCTACGGCAGGTGAGGTTCCCCAACCTAAGGAGTTCCAAGCTAGCACCAAGAGGAGATGGATTTCATGCGCGTTAAATCGCGCCGCGAGGTTGTCGTTGGATTCTTTCTGCTTGTCAGCAGTTGATTTGAGGTCCATCAGCAGAACCTTAATCTTCGATAAGGAGTTAGACATCTTGATTGCTGAATTTGGGTGGATTATCCCCACAGACGACGTCAAATGTTAGAACCGAATAAACAATTCATCTCTTACACAAAAGAATTCTGAATAGTTCTATTTATTTCTCGAATATTTTGGAATGGCTTTACGAATGAGTTTCTATCTCCTTTTATACTATTTTTGACAATAAATTCTTATACAAAATTTATTGCATTATTTAGCAATTACAAAATAATAATTATTTTGATCGTTACGATACTTAATTTCTTCTTTTACCCATCTTCTTTTCAGGTCTGACGGATTCCGGTCCTGAAACTAAAATTGGTGTCCACACATATTTTGTAACTGCAAAATCATTGTTTTTTTAAATAACAAAGAAAAGTTCATATCAAATAATCATTTCAAATAAAAATTCAAAACTACAATTACATAGGTTTACCAAATTTTTTTCTTTCAAGTTATCACTTTTTTAAGTTGTATTTTAGAAGTATAAAATTTTATTGCTTTAAAACTTTTGATCTGGCTCTCCCAGCAAATTTGTGATATAATGAATTGGTTGTAATACCATTTACAATTTTTTGAAAATTTTATAATTAGTTGTAAAACAGACAATAGATATTTCAAACAATTACAAAATGATATTGCAGTGGTGAAATTCAATATTCGAAAATATAAAATTTAAACTATGACAACCACATTGGTATATAAACCACTTTTTCCAAATTAGATTTTAGACTAGCTATAGATAATGCTAAAATCTTTAAAATTTTTTGACTATCCGTAATTTTTGCAAAAAAATCTAATTTTATACACAATTTCTAAAAAAAATATCATCAAATTCTAATTTTATAAAAATGTCCCCAAAATAAGAAAAACTTATGCAAAAGAAAAAATGGTTCATGTGCATTTGCACCTAGCACATATGGATAAAACCATGCCTAATAGATGTATTCTTTTAGGAAATAAATTTTTTGTATATTTTTAGAGGTAACATGAAAGTAGTTGGTATATTTTTTGTGAATCCCTAAATTTTGTGACTAATATGAGTCGCTAAATTTTGTGACTAAATATGAGTCGCTAAATTTTGTGACTAATATGAATCATAAAATTTTGTGACTAATATGAATCATAAAATTTTGTGATTAATATATGACAATAGTTATATCTTCATTGGTGGCAGTTGCAACGTTGTCACAAAATGTGCAACTAATAAATGCAATGGCATATTAGTCGCAAAAATTAGGACAACGTATTGATCAAAATACAACTGTTTCTAAAATCACATTTTCGTCATAAAAAGCGACCAAGTTGCGTTCACTAACATTTGCGGCGATTGATTTGTGACGATGGCCTCAAAATATTTACAAAATGCCAATATGCGACGATTTTACGACTATTTTCGTAGCGATATATTGAAAGTTTTTTGTAGAATACCCACACAAAAATGATGGAAAAGAATTTAAAAATGAGATAGCTTTGCAAGTCTCCCATAACATGAACGAATGGTAGCAAAAAGTGGAGAAATAGAAAACACAAACGAAAAGGCTTGACGAGTCTGTGTGGAAAGACTTCATTCCATACTGGAAATCCCACAATACCAAAGCCACCTAGAATACTAACTTGGAAAATCGGAAGAGTGATGGAGGTGGTAAGAGGATCAATATTTACGACACAGTTTTGACCAGTTTATTAAGTCGAAGATCAATTGGTAATATATTTGTGCTTTTAGTTGTTTTCAATATTCTTTGTTAATTTTTTATAAGTACTAACACCTTTCGGTATTTTCCAAATGCAAGATTTTGAAAGTGTGCATTTGGATCAACAGCGACTGATGTAGACGTGTACACCAAAAGAAAACTCGTCATATTCTGGAGGTGAGATCATCGAAAAAATTATGGTAAGATTAGCGACTGATTGACATCTTGACCCGTAAATCTCAACGCAACACCTCCTCTTCCAATGATTTGGGTAAGATTATGGTAAGCTACAAGACAACATCTTTATCCGATTTTCCAAAGTATAATGAAGACATCATGCGGATGAACAAAGAGCTCAAGTAGAAAATATTAGAGATAATGTGTATCTTGTGAAACAAGTATTATGGCTATAAAAGCATGATTATGAAGTGAAGCTCACGAAATCCAACATAAGTATTTTATACAGATCTTGTTGGATAAGAAATCAGTGATTTGAATTTGTATAGAAAATTACAAGAATTTTTAATTGGTTGGAATAAGTACAGTATCAAGTTAAAATAATATCATTGATATAGTATATATCAGCACTACTCCGACAGCAACAGAGCACAATACTCTGTCTCAGCCTTCAGGAGGACTTCAGACAAGCCTGGACCACTACTCCGACAGCAACAGAGCACAATACTCTGTCTCAGCCTTCAGGAGGACTTCAGACAAGCCTGGACCAACTTTGCAACAATCCAACACAATAATCGGTTCAAGTGTCTTCAAGCTCAAAACACAAGAGACATGGACTTCACTCCAGCTGGCGTGTCTCAATTGCTCAAGTTCGTGTTTCAATAGACATACTCCAGCTGGCGTGTCTCAATTGCTCAAGCTCGTGTTTAAATATCACTAGCTTGTTATCGTGTAAAACAATGTTCTTGTTCAAGAAAGTTAACATGCAAGTTCAGTAAAACAAAAACTTTAGTTTTCATCACTTTACCTTCTCTTCTTCCTTTAATTCTCATGGTATCAGAGCCATTAACACCTTAACAGGTTTAAAAATGGCTGACATCGAAAACTTCTACCCTTTTCCCTGTAATGTACATGTTGCTAGTTTAGTTACACTGAAATTGAATGAAAACAACTACCTCCTTTGGAAGACACAAATGGAGTCACTGTTAAACAGTCAAAAGTTGCTTGGATTTATCAATGGTCGCTTTCCTGCTCCTCCTCAAACTGTGGAAAGACGTGAAGGTGACTTTGTTCAACTTGTGGAAAATCCAGCCTATGAATCCTGGTTTTGCACAGACCAGCTTGTAAAGTCCTGGATTTTCGGGACACTTTCTGAAGAAGTCCTAGGAAGTGTCTTTAACTTAAACACTTCTCAAGACGTGTGGGTTACTTTGGCTAACAAGTTCAATAGAAGTTCCATAAGCCGAGAATTTGATTTGAAAAGAAAGCTTCAACTGCTCACTAAACAAGGTAAAACCTTTGCCAACTATGTTCATGAGTATTCCTCCATCTGCGACCAGCTCAGCTCAATAGGTAAACCTGTAGAGGAATCGATGAAAATATGTGGTTTAATGAATGGTTTGGGCAAAGAATATGATGCTATATGTACTGTTATCCAGAACTCCATGACTAAGCTACCCACACCAATGTTTGCTGATGTTGTGTTTGATATCAGTGGTTATGACTCTCGCCTGCAGTCCTACGAGGTCTCCCCTGTTAACCCTCAAATGGTTTTTCAAACACAGAAACATTATCCCACTTTCTCAAACAACAACAACAGAGGACGAGGTGCTTACCCATCTCGTTTTGGACCTTACCGAGGAAGAGGAGGTTTCTCAACTAGAGGACGTGGGTTTCCTCAACAAGCTACAGCTCCCAACTCAAATCTGCAGTCTTCTTCAGCCTCTGAAAAACCAATATGCCAAATATGTGGTAAGACTGGACACACAGCTCTTCGCTGTTGGAGTCGTTTTGATACCAACTATCAAGGAAATGATATGCCGCAAGCTTTTGGAGCCTTTCAAACATCTGATTCTACCGGCTATGAGTGGTTTCCCGACTCCGGAGCTACAGCTCACATCACTCCCAACACTCAAGGACTGACAAACATCACTCCCTACCATGGTTTAGAATCAATAATGGTTGCTGATGGCAATAATCTTCCAATCACTCATGTTGGTTCTACTAATCTCACAGCTTCATCAGGTAGAATTCCTTTGAATGATGTTCTAGTATGTCCCTCAGTTAAAAAACCACTGCTTTCAGTTTCTAAGTTATGTGAGGATTATCCTTGTGGTGTTGTGTTTGATGCTAACAAGGTGCAGATTGTGGACTTGGAAACACAGAAAGTTCTCACCAAAGGTCCAAAACGTGATGGGCTCTACGTGTTGGAGAATCAAAATTACCGGGTGTTCTATTCTACCAGACAACAAAGTGCAGATCAACACATATGGCACTTCAGATTAGGACATGCCAGCCCACAGATTCTCCAACACTTGCTGAAGGACAAGGCAATCTCTATGAATAAAAGTTTGAAGAATCCCATTTGCGAGCCTTGTCAAATGGGAAAAAGCTTTCGTTTGCCCTTTTTTAGTTCAACATCTATGTCGCTTGAACCTCTGAATAAAATCCATTGTGATCTTTGGGGTCCTGCTCCAATTGCGTCTGTACAAGGATTTAAATTCTATGTGGTGTTTATTGATGATTTCAGTCGATTCTCCTGGTTCTACCCGTTAAAATTAAAATCGGACTTCTATGGTGTGTTCATCTCCTTTCAAAATCTTGTTGAAAATCAGTTTAACAAGAAAATCAAAATATTTCAGAGTGATGGAGGGGGGGAATTCTGCAACAATCAGTTCAAGATTCAGTTAAGTAAGTGTGGAATAAAACACCAAATCTCTTGCCCCTACACTCCTGAACAGAATGGAATGGCAGAGCGCAAGCATCGTCATCTCATAGAGCTGAGTTTGTCGATGATCTTTCACGCAAATGTTCCTCTTCAGTATTGAGTTGAAAGTTTCTATACAGCAAATTACCTCATAAACCTCCTACCATCTGCAGCCTTGAAATTTAAGACGCCCCACGAAGCTCTGTTTGAGCTTAAACCTGATTATTCAGCCTTGCGAGTATTTGGAAGTGCTTGCTACCCATGTTTGCATCCCTATGCTGCTCATAAGTTCGAACCTCGATCTCTTAAATGTGTTTTTATTGGCTACAATTCATCTTACAAGGGATATCGATGTTTGTATCCACCGACTGGCAGAGTATACATCACTCGTCATGCGGTTTTTGATGAAGATAATCTACCCTTCAGCAACACATACAGTTCTCTGGCTCCTGCCTACTCCACCACACTTCTGCGAGCCTGGCAACAGTTCAATCGAGTTAACACTCAGCAACTAAAGGAGTACTCACAGCTCTCAGAACCTTTGTTTCTGCCCTCTGTTTTTCGACAGCAACAGGGCACAGGAACTGATGAACATGTTTCAGAAACAGAGCACGAGAGGACTTCAGACATTGTTCAAGAGGAAGTAAATGACCAAGAACAAACTGATGGACATCTCCCTACTACTAATCAATTAAATGCAGATGAGGTAGCTGAAAATTCAACCGATCAATTTCAACCAGCTTTGACTAACTCGCATCCCATGACAACCAGAGGAAAAATTGGGATCACCAAACCAAATCCAAGGTACGTGTTATTCTCAGACGCTCAACTACCTTCACACCCAAAAACAGTCAAATCTGCTCTAAAGGATCCACGCTGGACTGCAGCTATGGCTGATGAAATCAAAGTTCAACAACTCAATAAAACATGGCATTTAGTTCCTCCTTCTCCTGAAATGAACATTCTTGGCTGTAAATGGGTTTTTCGAGTGAAATTAAATGCAGATGGATCAATTGACAAACTCAAGGCACGACTGGTAGCCAAAGGTTTCCATCAAGAGGAGGGAATTGACTACCTTGAAACATTCAGTCCTGTAGTTCGATCTGCCACAATTCGAGTTGTACTTGGAATAGCGATATCTAAGAATTGGTCAGTCACACAACTTGATGTCACAAGTGCATTCCTTCACGGTGATCTGCACGAAAACATCTATATGCACCAGCCAACAGGCTTTGAAGATCCTCAACATCCATCATATGTGTGCAAGCTAGATAAAGCCATCTATGGACTCAAACAGGCTCCTCGAGCCTGGTTTGACAAATTCAGTGCTTATCTATTGGAGTTTGGCTTCAAATGCAGCAAGGCAGATCCTTCTCTTTTCACCTACCATCATGGGTCTGACATCCTCATTCTTCTTCTTTATGTTGACGACATCATTGTGACTGGGAATAACTCAAAATTAATCACACATCTGATAGCTACACTCAGCTCAACCTTCTCAATGAAAAATCTTGGACCTCTGCACTACTTCTTGGGAATTCAAGTCAAGCAACATGATTCTGGTCTCTTCCTCAGTCAGGAAAAATACACAGAGAACATACTAAGTCAAGCAGGAATGTCAGCTTGTAACCCCATGCCAACTCCACTGCCGTTACAGCTTGATACTACTCCAAATGGTTCTGATTTGTTCTCTGAGCCTACTTATTTTCGCAGTCTTGCTGGCAAACTGCAGTATCTCACACTGACCAGGCCAGATATACAATTCGCAGTAAATCTCGTGTGCCAGAGGATGCACTCACCAACTGTCACAGACTTTGCACTTCTAAAGCGCATCTTGCGATATCTCAGAGGAACTTCAGAAATGGGACTTGTTCTTAATCGATCTCAGCATCCTTCAGTCTCTGCCTTCAGCGATAGTGATTGGGCTGGCTGTAAAACCACCAGACGATCAACAACAGGGTTCTACACCTTCTTAGGTTCAAACCTGATCTCTTGGAGTGCAAAACGACAAGCCACTGTTTCCCGGTCTTCCACAGAAGCTGAATATAGAGCTATGGCAGAAACAGCGGCTGAATTAACATGGATTTCAACTCTGTTGCGTGATCTACAACTTCCTCAAACTGGGCCAGCAACTCTGCATTGTGATAATCTATCTGCAATTTATCTCACTGCAAATCCTTCTCAACATTCCCGGTCAAAACATTTCGACACTGATTTTCATTACATCAGGGAAAGAGTCTCACTTGGATTTATCGAAACCAGGCATGTTCCTGCTCATCTTCAGCTTGCCGATATTCTGACCAAATCACTTCCCAAGACAGCCTTCATCAACCTGCGAATCAAACTTGGAGTTGGTTTAATACCCACCTCAAGTTTGAAGGGGGGTATCAGCACTACTCCGACAGCAACAGAGCACAATACTCTGTCTCAGCCTTCAGGAGGACTTCAGACAAGCCTGGACCACTACTCCGACAGCAACAGAGCACAATACTCTGTCTCAGCCTTCAGGAGGACTTCAGACAAGCCTGGACCAACTTTGCAACAATCCAAACAAACCCATCAAGTACAGCAATGGAGCTCAAAACACAATAATCGGTTCAAGTGTCTTCAAGCTCAAAACACAAGAGACATGGACTTCACTCCAGCTGGCGTGTCTCAATTGCTCAAGCTCGTGTTTAAATATCACTAGCTTGTTATCGTGTAAAACAATGTTCTTGTTCAAGAAAGTTAACATGCAAGTTCAGTAAAACAAAAACTTTAGTTTTCATCACTTTACCTTCTCTTCTTCCTTTAATTCTCAGTATAAATACCTGTATATCATTACAGTTTAATAGTAAGAAAATAGTTTTGTAATATTATGTTTCGAGAGATTTTTATAATAGGATTTTGATTAGTGTCACATGAGTTATTAGTAGTTACTAGCTGAACTTATTATCGAGTTCGTCAAATTTGTTTTAGAATAAATGCAAAAGCTATGGAGAAATCATTTTCTACTGAAATATGATTTTAAATGGGTCTTAATTTTATTTTTTGGGGTTTAGTTTTAAGTTTAGATATTTTCAGTTTTTATGTGTTTTGGTTTCTTTAATTACGGAGAGTTTGATATGTGTTAAGGAGTTCAATTGCAACACTCATATTTTAGGTAATTTTTAGTTCGAGTTATGGGCTATATGAGGCAAAGAGAATTGTTTGTAGAACTTTCAATTGCATCCATGGGAAAGTATTTTTCCCTTCATCAAGACCAAAGACAAGTTGAAGTTTCATCTTTACCTTTAAACTTGAAGTTTAAACTTGGAGGATATTGTTGACTTGTTTTGTCCGTCATGATTTTTGCATTATTTCAATTTGCTTTTTACCATCATTTCTCCTTGCATTCACAAACATTATAAATCAGTTGCTCACTCTTTGACATCATTCTCATATACTATGCATGTTAGGGTATAAGATGTACATTTTGCATCTTTGCACGTTTTTTCTAATGGTTTCAGATACAATACGACAAAATAGGGGTGAATTTTGGCAATGGATGAATGCTCAGTTGAATAGGAGAATTGCAATCGACCACTATCTGACCGGTCAAGCGAGCTGGTCGGCACTTGGATTTGTTCCGATTGGCCCACAGGCCGATAGCAATGGCACTAGCCGACCGACCATGCGAGGTAGCCAGCCGCTGGATTTGCACCGATGGACCCATGGACCGATGGCATTGGTCTACTGTCCAGAGCGATCAGCCTGTGGTGGAGGGATTAGCCAACGATTGGACCACATGTCGATTGGGCTGGCATTCGTCTAGCTATCTGCATGCAGGATTAACCCCCTACTTGACCAGCGATATGCCCACCGGCTAATCCTTGCCCGATCCGAGTTTTCTTCTTTTTTTTTGGTTTGTTCTAGGTTGAACCAACATATTTTTATGAGACTATATAAGCCTCTTTAGGCTAGAGAAAACCGAAGTTCTTTTTTCTTAAGCTTTATTTTATCTTTGCCTCTTTTTGTTGACAACTTTTTGAATGCTTGTACTAGATATTTTCAATATTTTTCTAAAATTTTAGTGAATAATTTTTTATCCTTATCCGTTATTTTATATTTGCTATTCTTATTTATTTATATTTGTCCTTGCTATGAATATGTGTGAATATTTTCCATATATAGATAGTGGAAAATATATATTAGGGGGTTTTGAAGTAGATTAATATTACTTAAGGCCATTCGATTGTAATTCCTCATGATTAGAATGCGTTTAATGCTGAGGTTTAAGTAGCAAATCAATTTTTAGGCTTATGATATTTTGCACCTGAGAGGTGTTCGAAAATATTTTGTGTAAAGTCTTATCATATTTTTACATGTTAACCAACGAAAGTTGATGTTTAAGGTGGTTATTAGACTATGATAGATTTGAACTCAAAGATTTAGCCAATTGATTACGGTTCGAAAGATTTGATTAATAAGAGACTAATAAATGGACTATTGTAACGAAAGTGGATTAGTATATTAGAAAGTGTTCTATGTTTTAGAAATACATTTTATTTAATATTTAATCATAATTAGTTAGTGGATAATCCTCCCGAGTTGATTGCCTTATACATCGTTCATATGTTTTAATAACTGAATCAATCTCATAGTTTTATTTCTTGCCCAAAAATCCCTGTTTGAATTTGCTTAGATTTAGGTGTTTCATGTATTCTTAATGCGTTATTGTCTCTTTTTTTGTGGATTCGATATTCGAACTATTATTTCGATTGCTCGTTCATGGATTTTTATTAGGGAAAAACATACTCCCATCAAGTTGTTGGCGCCGTTTCTGGGAACAAAGCAATAGCCATTAAGATTTTGAATCACTTAGTGTCTAAATGTTTAATTTTATTATTAATTTTTACTACATTTTACTTGGGTTTTGAAGGTGCATTAACACAAAAAGCAAAGGACAAATAAACTTGCAACCTAGTGAAATAAACATTCTGCAGTTAGAAAAAAAGTTGCAAGAGCAAAGAGAGAAGGTCTGAATAATCTAAGATGGTGTTTGGAAATGGAACATTATGGAAAATATTCCCCACGAGATGATGAGAACGAAGCCCAAGAGTGGACATGGAAAATCAGAACCCACGGAGAGGAAGAGGTCCAACACATCCTTTTGATCATTTGGATCAATTCGATAGGTTTTTTGGAACTGTTAATGTTAATGGTATCCCATAAGACGTTTTCAATTTGTCTTTGTTACCATTCTCTCTAGGAGGTAAGGCTCACAAATAGGAAAAAACCATGTCACAAGACGCTACCACCTCATGGGATCAATGCAAGAGAGTTTTCTAGGCTACATTTTTCTTAGCATTAGGGATTGCAATGTTGAGAAATGAGATCTCGAACTTCTTGCAATATGGTACTGAAAGTTTCTCTGAGGCATGGAAATCTTTTATAAGGGCTACACATCACAATGCTCTTACCACGGATTCTCTAATGAGTCACTCCTAAGCACTCTATACCAAGGAATACTCCCAAGAATTCATATGCTTTTGGATACCGCCAGTTTCTTGGACAAGAAGCTAAGAGAGGGATGATCTTTGTGGAGAATTTGGCATAGAGGGATGGTAATTATGGAGAGGATTATGATCTATCTTCGCGGGAAGCAGAAAATATGGCCAACTTTGGCGACTTTCTAGAGCTAGTTGAAACCAAAACCCATTATTATACCTAATTGAAAAACTCCCCTACGTACCTAAAGAAATGAGGTTTTGAGAAAATGAATGACATGTGCAAAGGCTAAAAATTCCCTTAGGATAGAGCTTAGTAGGGATAGACTTCATTTAGGTTTAGTAAGGTTTCTAAATGGCAGGTGATACGAGCATGGAAAGCACACAAATAGAGAAGCTCATGGCTAGGAATGAACCAGTGGAACATGAAGAAGCTCTTGCACTACCAGCACGACCATTAACCCAAATCAAAGCAAAGAAACTCAAAGAGGCGATCAGCAACCTGCTCAACAAGAAGAATGCACAACAAATTCACTTGGGCTTGAATGGAGAAGTGCCTAATAAAAGTACTCTGATTTTAGTACAAGCTTAAGACAACATACAAATGGATATGTGATCCATTTATACTCTTTTTCCCTTATCCAAGTTTTCTCCCATTGGGTTTTCTTGGTAAAGTTTTTAATGAGGCAAATAAATCACATTACAACCAACCCCATTTGTTGCTTAAAATCAAAAGGAACCCACTTAAAAGTAGTCCAAATTGGCGACATCAAGGGGGTGTAAAAGTGTCTACATTCATAGTCAAAAATAAGAGTTAACAAAGTCAAGGTGTTTGGTCAAGTCTTCCCTTGTAAATTCAAACATTTTAATGTTGTAGGCTCCTCCTATTTACGTCTCCTAACAGTAGAAATAGGGGCTTTCTATTGTAAACTTGATCATTCAACTTTTCAAATAAAAACAACTTGTTTTCTTAAGTTTGAAAGTGATTCTCTTCTTAATCTGATTGTTGGTGTGTAATATCCATCAGTCAACATTTAGTAGCCTTAATGTGTAATATCTTAACTACTATCTTAGGTAAATCAGTAGTCTTTTCCGTAGCTACTTTGTGACCCTTCAATCCACAACCTTTGAACAGATTGAATTTCGATTCATTCTGTTGCAAAGCCTATCTCAACCGTATTCAGAAGTGCATTCCTAGGAAAGTTCGCATCACTAGGGGCATGGTTAGATGAAAGTCTAAACCTTGTATGTATTGGTTGTTCTTGAATCTGTAATATTTTGCGAATGTTCCATTCTATTTTTCGAGAAACCCTATCATACTAATGAGCCTCATTCAAATATTTTACAATCGTTTCTCCTTCTACCAAATGAACTTGTTTTGATTTGCATTTTAAAAGATTTACTGAATGGTTTAATGTATTTTAAAGGGTTACGGAATTTGATTGCGCATGGATTTTGAAGATTCTATTGGATATTTAAATTTTGGCATATTGCATATGATATCTAAGAAATAGTGGTGATTCTTAAATTATGATAGTTCTAATTAAAGGAGTTTAAGGATTAGAGCTTGTTGTGTTCCTTTGGATATGAGATCCTGCCTCCAAACCTCTCTCTTAGTTTGTCTTACCTTATTTTCCTTGAATACTAGTAAAAGGCAACCCCGGAGAAATTGATAATAATGGTTTTTGCATTATTTGAACTTGCATTTTACCACCAATTTTCATGCATTCATTAGTATTTTGGATCGTTTGTTCACTCTTAGGCAGTAATTCTCATATAGCATGCATGCCATGGTCTAGAACGTATATTTTGCATCTTTACATGGTTTCTCTAGTTATTTCAGGCACAATACGACAAAGGAGGGGTTGGAGCTTGGTAATTGACGTCGATATCGACTCTAACCTGGCAGCCCCATGCAAAGCCGGCGGTACAATAGCTGTTCCGGAACACATGGATGTTGGGCCGAATGAAATCAAGGAGGTTTTAGGGGATTTCAATCGGACCAAAACAAGGAGATTGGAATTTCACCAACCAAAATCACCTTCTGAAGCTAACTACCCAAGAAGAATTCACATTGTCCGCACCAACTCTTCCACAGCGCACAACGCCCTTACCGCGCCAACCCGCACACTTGAGCGATGCCCCAAAGTCAATGAATTTGATTCCAGCCTCAAATTTCATCGACAAACTAGCCATAAGAATACTTATGATGGTGGAAAACACCCTTTTACCAAGCCCATTTGAAGATGGCCGAAACTCCCTGTTTGGGCCATACCGTAAGCCTTGTCTTGTGAATCGGCTTGGCAGCAATTGATCAGTTGAAGTTGTATGCTTTGTACCTCTTCTAGGCTGCGAAAGAAGACCCAAAAGGAGAAAATCCAGCTCATCTAGGAGTTGGAGCACTCACACTAAAAAAAACCACCTAATCATTAACTTGTCAAAATGGATTATATCACACTTGCCACCTCCTTCAGCCTAAAACGTGTAGATCTACATGGAAGAAGCATCCCCCAATGCTTCTAGAAGACCTAACATGCTCCAATCAAGTTGCCTTACTTGTCCAAGCCGTTTGAACCCCAACAGCCACCTTCCTCTTTACTTCCGCAATCTTCTTGTTTCCTTTTCTCAATATCTTATGACCGTTTTTATTTAATTTTTTTGAGCTTATAAAAACTCCTCTCCCTTGTAGATGAAAGGCATGAAATCATTCAGTAATAAACGCATTTCTTTGAATCACAAGCTTGTTCCTTTTGTATTTGATTTCTCTGAAGTATTTCTCTCAAATATTTTGCTTGGAGACCCCAAGAAATCCAAATCTCACCTCTGTCTTTTCTCCCATCTCCGAGCCAAGAGTTATCACACTTCTTCAATTCACCCATTCCGTCAAACCTAGTTGAGTCGAGTGGCCATTGTTTGTAGACAGCCCTATTGGATCTTACAACATTGGTATCAGAGCTTAAAAGCTCATATCCAACCTTCTCTTTTTTTCATCCAACCTTCTCTTTTGTGTTCATCCATCCTTCTCTATTGTGTTCTTGCTTTGTATTTGCTTAATTTAATAATTAAAAAAAAATATATAAAAACAAATGAGCTTCTTTGATCTAGTTTCAACAAGTTAGTTATAAAACACAAAATATAGTAATTCTTTTCGTTAGTTTCGCTTCAGTCATCTATTTATCTTGCTGATCTTAGTTATTAAACTCTATAAAACCCAAAAAGGAAAACAAATTCACCTTTGTTAGTTTACTTTGCTACTAAAACAAAAACAAAACTAAAATTATTATTTTTGAATCTTTTTCCTTCGAATATCTACTACGCTGTTAAACATTTTTGTGATAGGTACCATGGGATAAGTATCCCCTGAACTACTCATGAACATGATGCAAATATTCACACCTTTTTCAAACCGAAATGAGGTACATGGACTTACGGTTGGAGCAAAATATCTCTAGTGTAGGTGAGCGAGTTGGCCGTTTGGAAGGGGCAGGACCCAATGACCAAGGAGCAAAAAACACAGCTGGTAACAAGATGAGACTATGTCCGCCATGGAGGAAGATTTGCCACCTGAACAAAATAGAGTACATGACCCGCAACCGTATCAAGCACAACGCAGGAAGGACCCTATCTACCGGAGCCGGCCACAAGAAGATATGCAAGGTCAGGGACCCCCTAACCTGAAGATTACTCTACCTACCATTTCTGGGAAGGTAGATCCGGCCACCTACCTTTATTAGGAAAGATAACAAATGCTAAAATTATCCGGAGCCAAGAAATGTCACATTTGCAGCTTTCCAACTCACATACCATGCACTTTCTTGGTGTGACCAAGAGCTGGATGAAAGAAGGCACTATAGACTTGAACCATTCTACTCTTAGGTGGATATGAATGAGCTCCTAAGGCAGAGGTATGTCACTCCACATTATCACCGAGAGCTCCAAAGACGGTTTATGAAGTTGTACCAAGGCCGAAGGATTGTAGAAGAATACTATGATGATTTTGGGATCCTAAAACCAACTGGAATTAGAAGAGACCAAAGAGACTCTCATGTTACATTTAATAAAAGGTCTCAATGATCGAATTGCTAGAAAGGGGGAAATGTACCCATACCACCAGCTACACAAGCTATTGCACCTTGACATTCAAATGGAGCAACAAATAAAGAAGAAGACTTCTACTGCCCAAAAGTGGATGCCTAATGCCACAATACCTTGGAGCACGACACCTACACCCCTAGACAAAGTGATGGGGACATCAGCTCATATGGTCGGCCAGGAGACCAGACTGGCCGACCAGAGAGCTTGCCCGAGACAGCCGGGCCATTTGGCATGTATGTCGGCCCAAACGGTACCGCCGGGCCTTCGACCAGCCGGGCCGGACCGACCAACATTGCCAGCGAAGAGGCAAACCTCTGGCCCAACTGGTGGCGACGTAGATGACACCGCCGGTCCAATTGGTGACACCGCCGGCTCCGGAATCAACTTGGCGAGCTCAGATGACATTTCGGCCAATACCTCGCACAGACCAGCCGGCAAAGCCGATCCAGCCAATTGCACCACCATTTCCACATCTACACAAGGAGACTCGGACCAGATAAGTACCAGCTTCAGGACATGCATCTAGAGGAAGTTTCTACACCAGTGGTGCCACCAGGAGCAATGACAAGGAGCAGATCAAGGGCGCTCTTCCATAAATTCAGCTTGTGGGTCGACAAGCTCCTAGAAGATGATCGACAAGTGACATTGGGCCAGAAGTGCAAATAAGAGTCCAAAGGCTTCACAACAATGCAAGGGACTTCAGAGACTTGGGCTTTAGTGGCAAGAGAGGTCAGTGCCCAAAGATTCCTAACCCTACTCCAAGTCGAAGACTAGGAGCAAGACGCGTGCATGCCACAAGGATGGCCACCTTCCATTTCTTGGCCGTGAGGTAAGAAAGATAAGTTTTCAAATTAGATATTTTCCTTTTTCTGTTTTGCAAGGTAGGATTTAGATCATTTACATTTTTCAGTCAAAGACATTTTACGAATAGGTCCTTTTTCGGTTATGCACTTTTGTAAGTTTTCTATTTGTGCACTTTTGTAAATTTTTCATTTCTTTTCTTGAGTCGATCCTAGAAGGTCAAGCTGTCGAGCATATTAATAAGGCTCCTTCTAGCATTGTAGCTCGACAACCATTTTGATAATTAATAAAGATCGAATTTTCTTTCTACAAGTTATTCTCTCAAGAGACTTGTGCGCTTAAAACCTAGTTGAGACCAGCCCTCCTAGCTCTAAGTTTGTGATTTATCACGAGGTTCATCACCCCTCGTGTGGTTCACTTCACCCTTCCATCTTTTACCAACCAAAAAACCCCCATCCAGAAGCCTAAGGTTCAATTTCTCACCTAATCTTCTCCACACAGCCCACACGCATATAAGCCTTGAATCGAGGCTGGTATCATTTTGGTATCAGAGCTTAAAGCTCCTAAACCAGGTTGTGTCTATCCATTAGTTAGTTTTGTTTCTTGTTCTTGCATTAGTTTAAGTCGCATTCAAGAAAAATCAAAAAACAAATAACACTAAACTCCAAACCGAGTGCATCTACCTTCTACGTGTATCACTAGGACTTAGATTTACTTTTGCATTGCCATTCACGTTTTCCTTTTTGTTCAAATAATATTTCTATTATTTTTAAGTTAAATTAAAAAGAAAAGAAAAAGAAAATAGAAAAAATACCAAAAGAATTCGAATTGGACAGCTAGCACAAGTTGTAGGAAGTTTCCATTTTTCTAAACTTTCCTTTTTTCAGGTTTTTCTTTTTTCTCAACTTTTTCCTTTTTCAAAAAAAAACCCTCCTAATCCACTTAGAAGCAAAATAACTTGTGTTTCTTTCTTGTAGCAAATTGGCAGAAGAGAATAGAGATGCAGCCGAGGCCATGATGGCCATGTTCACCATTCTCCAAACGTAACTCGCATCAATAGGCGAGAGGTTGGAGCGCGTGGAGAGGCCTGTGAGATTCCAGGCCATAAGGCACGTGAGAGCTGAGCAAAACCATGCTGAGAGTCCTGAGCACCTTAGGACACGGCACGAACAGGAGGAGCCCCAGCCAGATGGAGATGAGGACGCACAACCTCATAACTATCACCATAGGCCGAGAGGACCTCCACGACAACCAGAGGCAGAAGGAGATGGGTTCGAGCCATATGGTCATCACCAGAGACCAACCTCTTAGACATCATGAGGATGGAGATGAACACGCCTATAACCGGGTAACTCATCGTGATGTCAAGTTAACCCCTCCTAGTTTTGCAAGAAAAGTAGACCCCGAAGCCTATCTTGATTGGGAGAGGAGGATGAATTACATCTTCGATCACTACAACCAACCAGGACCTAGGAGAGTCTCCATGGCAGTAGCACAACTCATGGACAATGCCCTCATCTGGTGGGATCGTGAGGTGTCTGACCGAAGGAGGAAAAGATTGAGGCCCGTAGATTCATGGGTCGACATGAAAGACCTCATGAGACAAAGGTTTGTTCCACCATATTTTCATAGAGATTTGCAACGACATTTTCGTACTCTTAACTAGGGAATCAGATCAGTAGAGGAGTACTATGAAGAGTTTGAAAGGCTAAGGAACAGGATGGAACTCAATGACGATGAGGAAGCTTTGATGGCACAATTCTTGGATGGACTTCAAGAAAAAATCAGCCGCAAGGTGGAAAGGCAAATCTACAATGACTTCAAGGACTTGTTCCACCTATCTGTCCAGGCTGAGGAGCACATCAAACGTAAGAGCCAAAACATCCACAGCAAGCCTAGGACGCCTTGGGCACCAAGCAACATTCCCAAGCCCGTAGATAAATACAAATGCATAGAGATCGAGTCACGGTTCAAGAGCAAGCCTCCTGAGCCAACCCGTGACCAGAGAGAGCCTAGTAAGTCCTCTAACCCTCAAAGATCACGTGACATCACTTGTTTTAAGTGTAGGAGTCGCGGACATATCTCAAGGGAGTGCCCAAACAACCGTGTCATGGTGATCACGAAAGCTGGAGAGTATGAATCCCAAGATGAAGAGGAATATGAAACAGAAGGAGAATACGTTGACATTGAGTACCCTGATGTGGGGGAAGTGCTGGTCACTAGACGCATTCTCAGTTCAATGGTGGATCCTTCAGAGACCATCCAGAGGGAAAACATCTTCCACAGCCGTTGCACCATCAAGGGCAAGGTATTTAACCTCATCATAGATGATGGTTCTTGCACTAACGTTGCTAGTGCATACATGGTTGATAAGCTAGGTCTAGAAAAGACAAGGCATCCTCGACCATATAGACTGAGATGGCTCGATGACAAAGTGGAGCTCAAGATCCATGAGCAAGTCATTGTGCCATTCAGTGTGGGCGAGTACCAAGACCAAGTCGTGTGCGACGTGGTGCCCATGCAAGCTGGCCATCTTCTGCTAGGAAGGCCATGGCAGTTTGACAAAGAGACCAGGCATGATGGCCGAACCAATCTCTATATTTTTGTGCATGACAAAAGAAAGGTCAGCCTAGCTCTTCTTACACCTGCCTAGGTACATGAGCTACAACTCCAAATGAGTAAGGAAAAGAAACTTATCAAGTCTAATTTTTTTACTCAACCAAGCCATGTCCGGAGAGCTTTAGCCTCGAAGGATTTAATGTTACTAATGGTCTTCAAAGAAATTTTGAGTATAGAACGGGAACAGGTAGAGCTAGCTCCTGAAGTGGCAACTCTCCTCAACAAGTTCCAGGATGTGTTCCCAGAGCAGATACCAGCAGGCTTGCCTTCCTTACGTGGCATAGAGCACCAGATCGACCTAGTACCCGGAGCAGCCCTGCCCAACTGGGCAGCCTACCGGATGAGTCCAGAGGAGTCCAAGGAGCTTGGAAAGCAAGTCAAGGAGCTCTTCGAGAAAGGATATGTTCGAGAGAGCCTCAGTCCATGTGTCGTACCAGTGCTACTAGTGCCCAAGAAGGATGGGACTTGGCGAATGTGCGTGGACTACAGAGCAATCAACAACATCACAGTCAAGTACCGGCATCCAATACCACAGCTGGATGACATGCTAAATGAACTGAGTGGAGCTACGGTCTCCAAGATAGACCTTAAGAGTGAATACCACCAGGTCAGGATAAAGAAAGGTGATGAATGGAAGACTGCTTTCAAGACAAAGCAAGGACTCTACGAGTGGACACTATTGCCATTTGGCTTGACTAATGCCCCAAGCACCTTCATGCGACTTATGAACCAAGTTCTTAGGGCGTACATCAGTAAGTTCGTTGTAGTTTATTTTGATGACATTTTAGTTTATAGTAAGTGCTTAAGGGATCACCTCACACATTTTGAGTTGGTGCTTAAAACCCTTCGACAAGAAGAGCTTTATGCCAATCTCAAGAAGTGCATCTTTTGTACTGATAAACTTTTCTTTTTAGGCTTCGCTGTAAGTTCACAGGACCTACAGGTTGATGAAGAGAAGATTCGAGCCATACAAGAATGACCAACACCAAGCAACATCAGCCAAGTGAGGAGCTTCCACGGACTGGCCAACTTCTACAGGAGATTCGTGCCCAACTTCAGCAGTATTGCCTCACCATTGACGGCAGTAGTGAAGAAGAACGTGGGATTCAGCTGGGGAGAAGCTCAGGTGAAGGCATTCCAGACCTTGAAGACAGCCTTACACATGCACTAGTGCTAGTCCTGCCCGACTTCAACAAGACGTTTGAAGTGGAGTGTGATGCCTCTGGAATAGGCATAGGAGCAGTGCTAACCCAAGGAGGGAAGCCAGTGACATACTTCAGTGAGAAGCTAGATGGTGCCTCACTGAACTACCCCACTTACGACAAGGAGCTTTATGCCCTTGTCCGAGCATTGGAGACTTGGCAGCATTACTTGCTGTCCAAGGAGTTTGTGATCCACACTGATCACGAGACTCTCAAACACCTCAGAGGGCAAACCAATCTCAAGAGGAGACATGCCAGGTGGATGGAGTTCATAGAGACCTTCCCGTACGTCATCAAGTACAAGAAGGGCAAAGACAATGTGGTAGCCGATGCACTATCAAGGAGGTTTGCCTTGATATCCACCATGGAGGCAAAGGTCCTAGGATTCGAGCACATCAAGGACCTATACAAGGATGATCCTGACTTTGCTGAGAGCTACAAGGAGTGTGGCACAGGGAGTCATGGCAAATTTTACATCCATGAGGGATTCTTGTTCCGAGAGAGAAGGCTGTGCATACCACAAGGATCACTACGAGAGCTTATCATCCGAGAAGCTCATGGAGGAGGACTCATGGGCCACTTTGGTGTCGACAAGACTCTAGCAGTGGTCAAGGAGCACTTCTACTGGCCACACATCAAAAGGTCAGTAGAAGCTCATTGTGCAAGGTGCATCACTTGCAAAAAGGCAAAGTCCCGAGTGCACCCTCACGGGTTTTATCTCCCACTGCCCATACCCACACATCCATGGATGGACATCTCAATGGACTTCGTTCTATGTCTGCCCAAGATCAACCACAAAGATGCAATCTTTGTAGTGGTGGACAGATTCTCCAAGATGGCACACTTCATTCCGTGTGCCAATGTTAATGATGCCACGCAAACAACCGAGCTGTTCTTCAGGGAGATAGTACGGCTTCATGGAGTGCCAAGGACCATCGTGTTAGATAGGGACACCAAGTTCCTCAGCCATTTCTGGAGGACCCTTTGGAGGAAGCTAGGCAAGAAGCGTCTTTTCTCTACCACTTGCCATCCTTAAACCGATGGCCAAACTGAAGTTGTCAACCGGACATTATCGACTCTTCTCAGGACTACACTAGGGAACAACCTCAAGACTTGGGTGGAGTACCTACCATTCATAGAGTTCGCATACAACCGAGCCGTGCACTCAGCATCCAAGAAGACCCCCTTTGAAGTAGTCTACGCCTTCAACCCCTCACACCATTGGAGCAAACGCCACTGCCACCAGCAAAAATGACCAACCTCAACGGAGCATCCAAGACGGAGTTCATAAAGAAGTTAACGTTACACCAGAAGGTAGCAGAGAACTTAGAGAAGAGGACCGGGCAGCACGTGACTCATGCCAACAAGGGAAGAAAGGAGGTGATTTTTCAACCAAGCGATTGGGGGTAGCTACACCTACGGCAGGAGAGGTTCCCCAACCTAAGGAGTTCCAAGCTAGCACCAAAAGGAGATGGACCATTCAAAGTGCTTGAGAGAAACAACAACAACGCCTACCGGATTGAGCTTCCAGGTGAGTTTAATGTGCCTAACACGTTCAACGTAACTGACTTAGTCCCTTTTCATGCAGGTGAACCAGTTTTGAGGTCAAAACCTATTGAAGAGGGAGGGGATGATGGGGACATCAGGTCGTATGGTCGGCCAGGAGACCAGACTAGCCGACCAGGGAGCTTGCCCGAGATAGCCGGGCCATTTGACATGTCTACCGGCCCAAGCGGTACCGCAGGGCCTTCGACCAGCCGGGCCAGACCGACCAACATTGCCAGGGGAGAGGCCCAAACCTCCGGCCCAACTGGTGGCGACGTGGATGACACCGCCGGTCCAATTGGTGATGCCGCCGGCTCCGGAATCAACTTGGCCAGCTCAGATGACATTTCGGCCAGTACCTCGCACTGTCCAGCCGACAAAGCCGATCCAGCCGATTGCACCACCATTTCCACATCTACACAAGGAGACTCGGACCAGATAAGTACCAGCTTCAGGACATGCATCTAGAGGAAGTTTCTACACCAGTGGTGCCACCAGGAGCAATGACAAGGAGCAGATCAAGGGCGCTCTTCCATAAATTCAGCTTGTGGGTCGACAAGCTCCTAGAAGATGATCGACAAGTGACATTGGGCCAGAAGTGCAAAGAAGAGTCCAAAGGCTTCACAACAATGCAAGGGACTTCAGAAACTTGGGCTTTAGTGGCAAGAGAGGTCAGTGCCCAAAGATTCCTAACCCTACTCCAAGTCGAAGACTAGGAGCAAGGCGCGTGCATGCCACAAGGATGGCCACCTTCCATTTCTTGGCCGTGAGGTAAGAAAGATAAGTTTTCAAATTAGATATTTGCCTTTTTCTGTTTTGCAGGGTAGGATTTAGATCATTTACATTTTGAGTCAAAGACATTTTAGGAATAGGTCCTTTTTCGGTTATGCACTTTTGTAAGTTTTCTATTTTGCACTTATGTAAATTTTCCATTTCTTTTCTTGAGTTGACCCTAGAAGGTCAAGCTGTTGAGCATATTAATAAGGATCATTCCAGCATTGTAGTTCAACAACCTTTTTGATAATTAATAAAGATCGAATTTTCTTTCTACAAGTTATTCTCTCAAGAGACTTGTGCGCTTAGAACCTAGTTGAGACCAGCCCTCCTAGCTCTAAGTTTTTGATTTATCACGAGGTTCATCACCTCTCGTGTGGTTCACTTCACCCTTCCATCTTTTACCAACCAGAAAACTCCCATCCAGAAGCCTAAGGTTGAGTTTCTCACCTAATCTTCTCCACACAGCCCACGCGCATATAAGCCTTGAATCGAGACTGGTATCACAAAGGGAAGTCCATAGAAATTGAGTCACGGTTCTAGAGAAAAATGGTTGAACCTCTTAGAGATGCACATCTAGAGCAAGGTAAGTCGTGTACTCCTTACCACATTCGTGAACTAACATGCTACATGTACAAAGAGCGTGGAAACATCTCACATAACTTCCCAAATCCGAGAGTCATGGTGATGTTACCATCTAGTGACTACGAGTCACATGAAGAACAAGAACCAGAGACCCCTGAAAACACCACTGAGTATGGTGATGAAGGCGAGTCCCTAGTCATCCTAAGGGCCATCAACACTCAAGTGATTGTAGAAGACACAAACCAAAGAGAAAACTTCTTTCACACCCGTTGTTCTGTGAAAGATAATGTATGTTACCTTATCCTTGATAGTGGTTCTTGTATTAATATTACAAGTTGATTTATGGTTGATAGGCTAGGTACCACCACCACAAACCACCCTATACCATACAAGCTAAGATTGTTGAATGAGAAGAAAGAACTTAACATGTCAAAACAAGTGAAAATTCCCTTTTCAATCAGCTAAGACAAAGATGAAATACTGTGTGATGTGGCACCCATGCAAGGTGGCCATATCCTTTTAGGAAGACCTTTGAAATTTTAACGATATGAATCACACAATGGCAGGATAAATCAATACTCCTTTAGCTTCAACAACCATAAGGTCATATTGCCATATTAGACCATTTCAAATTATGTGGGATGCAAGATAATGCTAAAGAGAAAAGGCAGGCCAAGGTTAGTATTTTTCTAGAAAAATCTGATCAGACAATCTTTAGAGAACATACGTTTGATCCTGTCAAAAGAGTCACAGGAAAATACGGAAGAACTTTCAACCAAAAAGCCCATAACCCGACAAACCAAAGGATCAGTTGGAATTCACTCAATCACACGGACTAACATGCCTAGAATACAGAAGCACGACTACCTCTACTCCATGCCCATCAAAGAAGACCCAAAGGCCGAACCAACACCAAGGTAATACCCTAGAGCAACACATGACATACCAATCTAACTTATTTTATCTTTGTGTTGGGTGCATGGTTTCGAGGTTGAAACCTTTCAAGAGGGAAGGTATGACGCAAACATTGATATTAACCTGGCCGACCCATGCCAAGCCGACCATACAGGAGCTGTTCTGTAACACATAGACGATGGGCCAAAGGAAATAGTGGGGAGGTTCTAGAAGATTTCAATCTGACCAAATCAAGGCGCTTGGAATTTTACCAAACAAAAACACCTCTTGAAGCTAATTGTCCAAGTAGAATTCTTATTTTCCGCACCAATTCTTCAACGGTGCACAACACTCTTAGCGGGCCAGCCTACACACTTGAGAAATGCCCCAACTTCAAAGCATTCCATTCCATCCTTAATTTTTATCGACCAGCTATAAGAAAACTTTTGACCATGGAAAACACCCGTGTATCAGACCCCATTTGAAGAAGGCCAAGATTCTTTGTTTCGACCGTACCGCGAGTTTTGTCTTGCGAATCGGTTTCGTAACAATGGACCAATTGAAGTTGCATTCTTTGGACCTCTTCTAGGCTGCATAAGAAGATCCAAAAAGAGACAATCTAGCTCATCCATGACTTGAAGTACTCACACTAAAGAAAAGCCGCCTAACCATCAACTTTTCAAAATGGATTATATTACACTTGCCACCTCATTCAGCATAAAACGTGTCAACATACATGTAGAATATCTAACATGCTCCAACCAAGTTGTCTTACTTGGCCAAGGCGTTTAAACTCCAACGGCCACCTTCCTTTTTTCTTGCGCAATATTCTTGTTTCCTTTTCTCAATATCTTATTACCATTTGTATTTAATTTCTTTGAGCTTATAAAAGCTCCTTCCTTGTAGCTAAAAAACTCAAAATCATTCAGTAATAAACACATCTCTTTGAATCAAGAGCTTTTGCCATTTGTATTCGATTTCTGTTTGTTGACATCTCTCAAGTATTGTGCGAAGATTTCCCCTTGCTTGAGAATCGAATAAGTCTTTCTTTCCTAGAGCGTGGAGTACCCCACGAAAACTAAATCTCACCTCGGTCTTACCTCGCTTGTAGTTAAAAAGCAAAAAATCATTCAGTAATAAACACATCTCTTTGAATCAAAAACTTTTCCCATTTGTACTCGATTTCTGGTTCTCGACATCTCTCAAGTATTGTGCGTAGATTTCTCCTTGCTTGATAATCGATTGAGTCTTTTCTTTTTAGTTCGTGGAGTACTCCAAAAAAGATAAATCTCACCTCTGTAAAACCTTGGCCTAACCCATCTCCGAGCCAAGAGCCATCACACTTCTTCAATACCCATTCCACCAAACATAGTTGATCCTAGAGGTCATTGTTTGTAGGCAGCCTTATTGGATTCTACATCACTAATGGATGAATGTTCATTTGAAAAAGGAAGAAATGTCCCAAGGATAATTGCCTTCAGCCACTAGCACCCAGGCGATCTAGCCGGCCCCTAGATTTGCACTGATTGGCTCGCAGGCCGATGGCCCTAGCTGACCACCTAGGCCAGCTGGGCGGTCTCTAGATTTTCACCAATCGGTCCATAGGCCGAGGGCACTAGCCAGCCGCCGAAGCGAGCTGGCCAGCCCCTAAATTTGTACTGATTGGCTTGCAGACTGATTGCATTGGCCACCACATGGTCCAAGGAGGCTTCCGACCAATGTTGAGTCTTTAGAAATGCTCCAAACCGTTTTTGTAATTTGAGAATCCGATGGAATTTTTTTTATTGTTTTCCGACGAATTATAATTTATATCAAGATGGTATCTAAATCTATATCCGAAAAATCGTTTCCAATGGATTTACAATATTTTCGGTTGTCGGAAATAGTTTGTTTTTTTGTAGTGCACCACCGAAACAGTTGCATTCCTACAATTTTTATTGAAACATTATTTTATTTTCAATATACTAGAATCGCACTCCTACAAATTTGGACACAAAACCCAAAAGTGAATTTGTGTTCTCAAAGATAGGAACATAATTCACTGCCTTATTATTTGCAAAACCATGAATAAAATGGAAAAATATGAGACGCTTGATGCTTCTTGTAATTCCATCAGATTACTATATTTGAGCGTCGAATCCTGTAACTATAACACCTCCATCTCCTACAAGATGTCTTACAGTAATAGAACTATAACCTGAAATCTTGATTTTGTCACCATATCTGCATATCTTATTGATGAATTTGTATATTAACAATATTTTCACTTTCATACGAACATCATAATATTCAACACCTTTATGCTTACCAAGAGTATCATTAATAGCTATATTGCAATCATGGTATTTGAGTAGATATTCTAGAATATCTTGATCATATGTATTAATCTTGGTATATGCATCAGTAACATTAAAATCATTAACATGCACAAACTCTATATAATCAAGAGCAAACGTTTTACCACTAGTCATGTTTATGAACACATGCTTCTCAGAACCATTATAAACCCTCTCTAACGATGCAGCCATATATAGTAACTATATATATAAAAATATTTCAAAATATTTTTGGTCTATGATATATGAAAAAAAGTTTCTTCTTAAATAGATTTCTCTACTTGGTAAGATCAGCCAAATTACATCCAGCGGTATTAATGTATAGGATTAATGCTTACAAGTTACATCATACAATGATGCAATAACACCATTAACTAAGATTAGATCTTCCCTAATATACGACGGTTCTAAATTTAATATTTTAAAATTGAATCTGCATATGAGAAATCCCCTAAAGCAAACTAGTCGTCGTTTGTTTATTTTATTATTTTTTATTTAAATTATATATTTTAATTTATATATTATTTCATTAATTTTTCTTGTTAAATTTTATTTTTTATAAATTTTAATTTTAAATTCAATACACATACGACAAAATCTAATTTGGGAAAATATTGATGATTATATCAAGGCTCAGTTGCAAAAATGACTCAAATTTGAGTTCTAATTCAAAACTAACGTGCTTAAACTTCATTTTAAAAAACTAACTTTTTGTTTCTTTTATATCGCTAACAATTTTTATATTTATAGTTTTGGCATTATTATATATATATATTTTTATTTAATAAAATATAAAAAACAACTAAATATATACATTCAAATATTTATGAAAATGCAATCTTTTTATTACTCTAATCACCATTGTCAACTAAATTTGAGTTCTAAATGTATCAATCAACCACATTTTTGCAAAAACAAGATTGTGAATGAAGATATTTTTAATTAGAGGAGGTCATTCAATTGTAAAGTAAATATTGAAATTTAGTTAATTTTCGTTTTTGGCAATGTACTTTTCATTACAAATCGTAAACTTTTAAAGCAGTATGCTTTGTAAAAAAGTACAAAATAAACTATTCGAGAAGTCTGTTTTGTATTTGCTGTTTCAAACAAACTTCAAGAGAAATATGAACAAAGTAGACTTTTAGATAGACCTCCTTTATAATTTTTTTACAAAGAAAATTTCTTGAATAATCTGCTTTGAACATAAAAAGGTTAGTTTTGCAATTGACCAAAGTCATTTTCAAAGCTAACTTTTCGAAAAGTCTGATTCGCATTAAAAAAATTTTGCATACTTATCAAAAAATCTGTTTTGAAAACAGAATAATTTTCAAAAATTGACCCAAGTTTGCATTTTCAAAAAAGAATTCTCAAAAATTCTGCTTCTTATTTAAAATTTTAGACATATTTATCGAGAAATCTGCTTTGAAAACATAAATGTTAGTTTTGAAATTGACCAAAATTCGTATTTTAAAAGTAGATTTTTTGAGAAATCTGTTTTTTATTAATTTTTTATTCAGATTTCTCAAGAATTTTGCTTTGAAAACATAAAGGATAGTTTTTTAATTGACCGAAGTTTGCATTTTCAAAGCAGACTTTTCAAAAAATCTGTTTCGTATTTATATTTTCAAAAGTATATTTCTCGAGAAATCTGGTTAGAATATGCGAATTTTGGTCAGTTACAAAACTAACCTTTCTATTTTCAAAGCAGATTTCGCGAGAAATCTGCATAAAATGTAAATACGAGATAGACTTTTCGAGAAACCTGTTTTGAAAATATGAATTTTGGTAAATTACAAAAATAATTTTTAAAAAAATATAGATTTCTCGAGAAGTCTACATAATATCTATACGAAATAGATTTTTCAAGAAGTTTGTTTTGAGAATACAAACTTTGAATGCAAAACTAAATTTTTTATGTTATAAAAATTTAAATGCAAAGTAGACTTCTCGAGAAGTGAGCTTTGAAATTGTGAATTTTGGTTAATTGCAAAACTACCCTTTTTGTTTTCAAAGCACACTTATCAAGAAGTGTGCATAAAAATTAAATACGAAGCAAACTTCGCTAGAAGTCTGTTTTGAAAATGTAAACTTAGGTCAATTGCAAACTAACCTTTTATAATCCAAAAGCACTCTGTTTTAAGACTATAAATATAAAGCAGTCTTATTGAGAAGTGTACTTTGAAACGATAAATACACAGCAAACTTTTCAATAACTCTGCTTTGTAAAAGGAATACGAAGAACACTTTTTGAGAAGTCACATTTTATAAAAGAAAACACCAAACATACTTAAAGTCTATTTGAAACTATAAATACACAAGAGATTTCCTGAGAAGTTAGTTTTGATAAATGCAAAATTCCATAAATATGTGTAAACTATATGTATGATGATTAATATAAACATATATTTTTTTTAGATTATGGTTCAACTATATGTCATTTTTGGAGAATGAAAAGTGATGGTGACATAAAATTTTACGGTGGATAATCAAAAATGAGGGAAATTATTTGTAGTGGATGATGATTGTAAATATTGAGATAAGATCTCGTCGCAGTGATACAAGAGTATTATAACTTGGATAAACAATATCCTCTTGTTGATTTTTTTTATAAAAAATATATCTTCAACTTGTAAACAACTATGGCATAATCAATTGATTAAATGATGTAAGTTTAATTTGATTTGTGTCTTATAAATATTATGTTTATTTAGAATTATGCAGTAAATTCTTCTCTTAAAATGATATAAAAGTGTTTATGAACTTTTATACTAATATTTGTGTTTTTAAAGATTGCCACTTTGCATTTTTATAAAGTATGCAAAATGCTGAGTAGAAATAACAACAAATAGTCATAAAATATGAAAATTACAACAATATTTGTCTTGTTCTCAATTATAAAAAGCTACTAAAAATACAAAACAATTTATTGAAGTATGCACAATGCTGATTGTAAGACCTTTTTCTTGAATGTTTACTTTGCAAAACATATTTAGTTTTGAGAACAACAAGGCTAGGACTTTCATTTAGATGCTAGCACTTCACACTACAAGCTCAACGTACAATTGGATTTGGGTTGGCTAGTTTAGGCTGATCAGGTTGAAAGATGAAAAGAAAAAGAAAAAAAAAGAACGAGAGGAACCCAATAAGGAATTGTGTGTGAATTGTGCATAAGAAAAGAGCATGAAATCGGTTTGAAAATTGGGTAAAGTCCTTTAAGTGTTTAAGGAAGGCAAAAGGCCTAGATCATCTATCAAATAGTAGAGGAGAAAGAATAAAAAGAGTTAGAAAAGAATAGTGATTCTTATAAATTTTATTGATTGTTTCTCCCAAAGTGCCTAAAATAGAAGTTCAAAGTGAGAATAGATAAAAAAAATAGAATAAAGAAAGCCTTGAAAGGATAGAAGTCACTTAGGATGGGATTGACTTTAGTTTAAGAAAAAGTTCTGGGACTAGAGCATGCATAGATGGAAGTCTTGCCTTGCATGAACTATTGTTCTTGACTCTTAGTATTTTGTGAAAGTTCCAATCCTTTTGAGAGAACCCTTGTGCTTGATTGAACCAACTCATCTCACCATTGAAACTATTTCTCCCGAGCCAAATGAAATTGTCTTGATTGATGTATTGTAAGATTCACCTATATGTTTAATTGAATATTAAAGAGTTAAAGGATTTGATTGTGCATGGTGTGACTTGGGTTTTTCATTGTGGCATATATGAGATGCGCTGGGAAGTAGGTTTGATTCAGGAATCATAATATTGTGCATGCTTTTGATTAGAATATCTAATATTCAAACCTCTTTTTCGGTTTGTTTTTGCTTGTTTTCCTCCAGGACGAGTAGAAGACAAATCTGAGGAGTTGATAATCATGATTTTTGCTTCACCTTGCATTTACCACCATTTTCCTAGTTTTTAGGACCATTTTAAATCATTTATGCATCCTTTGACATTCATTCTCATATAAGGGATTGCATTCTATAGTTTAGGACATCCATTTTGCATCCTTGCATGTTTTCTTGAGCGTTTCAGGTACAAGGCGGAAGAGATTAGAGTTGTGCCATAGGTGGATCCTCGGCACGACAAGGGAGATAGACAAAATGAGAGACACAAACCTTTAGAGCTCATACGATTGCACGTCCACCCTGCGCACCTGACCAACCTGCCTGGAGTCATGCGATCGGCCCAAGGGCCGACCACACCGGCCATTCACTCCCAGCCTGTATGTTTGCAATTTTTAGTTTATTCAGTTTAACCCGGTTTGTCCTGGGTTTGATCCACCTGCTTTATGAAAACTATATGAACCCTCCCTAGGCCAGAAACGACCTAATTTTTATTCTTGGCCGATTTTTACTCTCTTTGGAACTTTAGATTTGTCTCTTGTAACTTTTTATCAATTCTAATGAAGAACTTCTTAACTCTATCTTTTACTTATGTCTTACTATTCTTTTTTTTATTTCTATGACTATGTGTGACTAGTTTAGTTTTGGATTGTGGGTAAGGTAGATTAGGGGAATCGGATGTTGATTAATGATGTTTAGGTTGATTAGATAACAAATTCCTCGTGAGTAGGATGTGTTTAATGCTAGGATTGAAGTAGCTGATAAATCCCTATACTTATCATATTGGTTTTGCTCTGGGTAAGTTCTAATTGTGTTTCTCATATCTTAGCCAACGAGAGTTGATGTTTAAGGTCATTGGTAGATTATGAGAGGCCTGAACTTAAGCATTGCCAGTTAATAAATTATGGGTAATCTATAGGCTAGTAAATAGACTATTGCCACAAGAGTGGATTAGCGTAGTAGTAGGTGTTCTATGTCTTAGAAATTTATTTAATCGTACATATAAAATCGTTAGTCAATGAAAAATTATCCCGAGTCAAATGTCTTACCATTGGTCCATATATTTCATTCACTGAATTTAGTTTATCAGATTATTTCCTTTGCAACAAGATAACTAGGAAAACCAAACCAAAAACCTCAATTAGAATGTACTTAGATTTAGGTGTTTCATGCATTTCTATTATGTTATTCTATATTCTATGTGGATTCAAGACCTAACTACTACTTCGATTTCTCTTCACCATCAGTTTGTAAGTTGATTTTGGATTTTTGATAGTGGTTGTGGATTTTATTTGACATGTTTGTTGAGCTTATTGCGAAGTACATGGAAGTGTTTGTCTAAGGTTGATGTTATTTGTTGTGGACTACATAGTTAAAACTGATGAATCGTTCTAAAGGTTAACTGAGTTTTTGCATTACTAACTTTCTTTTTGTATTTAAGCTCTGTGTCTTTTTTGAAGACAAATAAAATATGGGAGAGTTTATGTGTTGTTATTTTGGCACATTCTAACCATTTTTTGTAGGTGTTATTGCGTCTTTATCGAGTATTTTTAGTCTTTTAATAGTCTTTACAGATTTTAGATTGCAATGGATGGAAACTAGCAGTTTTGGCAAAAAAAAGAACAAAACAAAAATTTTGGGCAGAAATGAGTAAAATCGATTGGTCCCTCTCTGGACTGATCAATCCCGTTTGTGCGGCTCAAGAAAACAGGGCAATGATCGAGGAGATCAATCGTTCATGGGAGGACAGATCGATACGGTCGTACAAAATTCTAGGCAATCGATTGTTCTAAGAGCAACCGATCAATCCGTTCATCCAGGAGCCTAGGAGATCGATCGGTCCAGGAGAGACCGATCGATCCGGTCATCCAAGAGTCATAGAGATCGATCGCTAATGGGACGGATCGATCAATCTCATGTGTGCAGATCAAACAGTTCGGGCAATGCCCGATGAGATCGATCGGTCTAGTTAGGGACCGATCGATCTTGTCGTCCAAGAACCTAGGAGACTGATTGGTCAATGGACGGACCAATTGGTCCTTAGTTGCTTTGCAGGAAAAAGTTTTTGGGCCTGGGTTTAGATCAGTTCGATCCCGGATTGACCTATTCTGATTTTGCAACTATTTAAATGTTTTTCAGGCACTTTTAGAGCTACACTTAATTTTCTTAGGGACTTCTTTTTCTTTTGCACGTATATGCATTTTTGGAGAAGAAATCTTTACTCCATACCTTATCGAGAAGATTTCTAAACTCTTTTACCCTTTATCTATGCAATTATATTATTTGATTAGGAATCATTATTCATGTATGAGTGTTGGAATTACGGATTTTCATATGGATCTCTATTTAGGTTGTTCTTATTGTTTAGTCGAACCTGATCAATTAGAGTATGATATCAAGATTAATCAACCATATCAAAAAGTTCGGTTAAGTTTTCTGAAAAGAACCTATATGAGAAAATTATCCATAATCAATGAAAAGTGATGTTAAAGCAATTTGTGAACATATTAGAACTTGAAAAATGATGCGTATTTAAGAATCCGAATTCAAATGATAGTTTAGAAGGATATATCATTAGACATAATAGTTTAGTGCAATGAAAATTGGCTGGCTAGATACTAGTTTTTTAAATTCTAGACCGTACTTAATCAAATCCCCAATAGAAAAACCCAATTAGTGATAGATATTCTCTGAGAATTTTCTTGAATCTAGTGTTTTTATATTATATATTATATGTGTACATCAAATTATATTAACACGTTAAACTCTCATATTTTCATTTTTAGTAAAATTGTTTATTCTGAAAATTATAGTGTAATAATTGGTTCTTGTGGTTTTGATCTCTAAGTGCTACTTTGCTTACTTGTGTACTTGTAGCAAGTTTCTTTAGGTTAAAACCTGAGAGAACATGAGGTTTTGTAATTTCTCTACCTCATAGATTACTTTTACAAAATAAACTTTAGAGTACCTATAAGCAAAAACAATGTAAAAATTAGGCAAATAGTCATTCATTGTACGTAGCACTCTTCATTTTACGTTAACTCGGTTTTGCCCCTATTATTCTACACGAGTAGCGGTAGTAGGAGAAGTATATCATGTAGATTGTGTCAAACGAAATGTCTTCCTATAATGATGAGAGAGGGAAATACATATGTTTTTCATAGAGATGGAGTTTATCTCTCTTTTTTTACCCGGCTCCGTTTTTTTCCCAGCTTTTTCCCAAAATCATTTCAATTTTCTTCTTCTCTCCGGCGATTCACCAACTATCCCACATCCTTCTCCGAAACCACCATTTTTTCGTTAAGAAGCTCCGTTGTGGTACTTTTCACTATTCACGTGAACAGTACCTACGCTCAGTCAAAGAAACTAAGAATCCCGATTTCCCCTTAATAATCGAACCGTTGTACCTTTTGCGTGAAACTCACACCTATTGATTTAGTAACCAGAGATTTTGGAGGATAAAAGGCGACTTAGATAACTACTTCACCATTCACGTGAATAGTGAAAAATCAAAGTGAAGAAGAAGATATGGACGATTCCAAAATGGTAAGTTTTCTTTGATGTTTTTTCAAACTGAAGTGTGGATTTATGCATGCAATCCATTTCCTCGAATTTGCATGTTTAGGATTCTCATTCAGAACTACCCGGGAGGATGTTTACCGCCGGTGAAGAACCTTCCAGTGAGGGAGTCAATTCATACCACAAGACCAAAAGGATCAACGCTTTTATGAATGCCCTTAAAGAAACCGCAACTCGACTTTTGGAAAAATCATTGTCACAACCAAGAAACCATCGTACTCTGAAAGTTTTGGCCACTTTATGTTTATCCGGCAGCTTAAGACATCCAAACCTCATGAGTTATGGTTTCGTTTTGCCGGTAAGCCTGTTATATTCTCACTAAGGGAGTTTGCAATCATAACCGGTCTTTCATGCGGGAAGTTTCCGAGTCGTAGCAAAGGCAAGAAGAATCATCCAATTAAAGAGAAAGCCATATTGACCAACACTCTTCGGTAATCTCCAAACATGCATAGTTGACCTTGTAATAAGATGCTGAAAAAGAAAATTGTAGCTGATAAAGAGGAAATGATCAAGTATGCTTGTCTCGCTATCACGGCATCTGTCTTGGTGCCAACATCCCATATTTTCAAGATAGGCAAAACTCATGTGGAACTCACTCGGAATATGGATGCATTTTTTGCATATCCATGGGGAAGGTTTGCTTTTGATTTGGTTGTTTCAAGTGTCAAGAAAAGGGATGTTCTTGGTATATCCCAAAGCTCGATAGGCTTGCTTTTGATTTGGTTGTTTCAAGTGTCAAGAAAAGGGATGTTCTTGCTATATCCCAAAGCTCAGTAGGTTTGCTTTTTATTTGGTTGTTTAAGTGTCAAGAAAAGGGATGTTCTTGCTATATCCCAAAGCTCGATTGCTTTTCAGGATTTTGTTCATTCAATCAAACTTCTTATGGTTGAAGCCATATCATCATTACTGGATTTTGAAAAATTGAACCATTCTTCATCGTCTTCCGATTCCGAGGGAGACCCCGAAGAACAAGTGGATAAAACGCGTGATAATTCATCGTCTTCGAAGAAGAAGAAATTGGTTTTAGCCTGGGACATGCCAGGGTCTTTGATGAAGAATGCTAGGCATTTTTTCCATATATTTAGTGAGCATTTTGTGCATTTTACGTAGGCAGTCATTTTGCTCGTTTAAGTTACGCTATAGATATTTTGTACTGGATATCTATTTTGTTAGCATGCTCAAAACTTTGTTACACCTGTTTTATTATTTACATTCAAATCAATGGGTGATAAATTAATCATTATCTGAAATCATATGAAGTTACAGTTATTTACGTATATAGCATGTAATCGTTATGTGTAGTTGTCGTCTTCCGTTGATATAAATTTTGTTAGCACGGTAATTACATTTTTATATTGTAATGAACCGAATTTAGAACTGTTGTTTTGTAAATTCAGCCCGCTATACAGTGCCTAGCTTCTTCAGCGAAACTGGAGGAACCTCTTTCCTTCTATTATCCCCAAGGGCAGTTATTAGGAATGGGCTTTCTGTCCTGTTGAGTTTTTGTTACTACGCTAACCAAATTGATTACCTATATGGTTCTCCTTAGGTCCCTGTGCAGTGCATTATTCAGAAAGATGGCGTTATGACAATCAACAAGAAAGAATTGGTTTGGTCTGATGATGCGGATAATGAGAAGGTGAACAATATGGCCAAGTTGATATCCAAGAATTTTGAATTCGAGAAAACCATTTTCTCTGGAGGAACAATGGAGACTGAGTTGAATAAGCAGAGGAGTGAAGAGATGGAGAAGAAAGAGAAGAAGGATAAGCGAAAGGAGAAAGAGAATGTATCTAAATCTGGTCACTTTTCCACTAGTAGCAGGGTACAAGCACTAAGTATAAATGATCCGCAATTTGTTGCTGATTTGGTTGCTTCCGAACTCAAGGATCACTTTACTTCGATTGACGTGATGATTGGTAAATTGGTGGCGCATTTCAATAAGATAGATTCATTTACCAAATTGCAGTAATCGGTAGAGAAATTTATTGAGGAGAAGGTCGCTAACATGGAGGCTGTTGTTGTCATGTTTATTCCCGAGTTTTTGTACAAGTCAACATCGTTCAATGTGCATGTAGAACATCATTCTACTCCAGAAAACTATGATGATAATGTTGGGACAAGCAATGTTCACCAGACGTCTGAAGGGTTGAATGTCAAGGACCCACCTATTCATGTAACGGGAACGGAATCGGATGCGTGTGATGCAATAAATGTTGTTCTTGGTTCCCTTAATCAGACCGTGGAAGACGAGGTATGTTCTTATGAACTATTTAACCCTGGAACAGACACATTTTGATTCTTAAAAATAGTTACATTTATTGTTCTGGATATCTATTATGTTAGCATGGTAAGAAGTTTGTTATCCTAGTTTTATTACTGTAATTCACTTTCAATGGGTAATAACTAAATTATTATCCGAAATCATATGATTGATAAAAATATTTAAATTTATTGGTCCATCAGGTTCATGTTGATGATGTTCGGTGACATGAATGTCGACAACCTCCCCCCCCCTCCCCTCCAATGAACCAAACGTTCAAACAGAGTTCAAAGGTGAGGCCGAGATCAAATTTGGGGGGGAGATAAAATGGAAATGGTACGTTTTACTGGTCACGAGCAATTTTTTATATTCTTGATATGTAATTGATAGTCATAGTTGTATGTCGCTAATGTCAAACAAAGGATTGATCAATGATCCGAATTTTCTATCGTCCATACCTTCGTTATCTCTTGATCTTTCGCAGGAAAATGCGAGTAAAGGAGATGATATCGTTACTATGGATGAAACTGAAGATGATCTTGAATATGATGATGATCAGGAGGTTCGTAAGAGCAAAACACAGAGGACAACACCGAATGTGTTTAGGGATTTCCATTGTGATAAAAAGTTGATCGCAGTGCCACAAGATCCACAACCGATTCTACATGGATTTGATCCCGAACTTGATTATTCATTGAAAATTTTCAAGCTACACACATTATTCTTGATAATTCATTGTAAGTTTCTGTATACTCCTTTGATGTTAGATGTTAATATTTTAATAGGTTTATAGGAAGTTAACATTAATACATTGTTATTGTTGATACTATTTGTATATGAGTAACATACCATTGTTAACTGTTATTGTTGTTTGTAGCACAATATATTAGCCTAAAGAAATCACCGTTAACAAAAGAGACGTATCTGACATTGCTGAGAGAATGAAACTGATGTCTCCAAAACTTAGTAATAATGCAATGAACAAAGCAATTGTTCTATTATCAAAGGTCTATCTAGCATGTATTAGTCATTGTTTTTTAGATGTTTGGCACTCTTATGCACTTGACATGGTTAATGTATAATAGAGAGCAAGGTACATGGCACAATATGTTATTCTTGGACACCACGTTTGTTTCCCTTCTGATGAAACACCACAACAAACATAGGAGGGTTGATTCAGCAAATACACTTGACACATCTAATGTATATATGTTGATTTAGCAGATACGTCTTTGCTTCTAATGCTGGTTCATTCGATCATCGGCCTTGATGGATGCAAATGCATCAAATCCAACTCCATAACGTCTGAAACTCAAAAGATTGCTGTAATATTTTTCAAGGAGTTTGTGGGTCATTGAGATTCCATGAATTGAACTCGTTTGTTACTTTAATCTTTATTTCCAGACTCTTTAGCTTGTTTGTACTATTGTGTGTGTAAAACTATTATGATCTCATTCACCTTTTGTATGTCTGGTACTTATGTAATTATTACGGTACGTAATGAATTACCAGTTACCACAATCATTGTTGTGTAATTCCTTGTTAAGTTGTGCTTTTGGATTCCATTTCAAATCTTTATCCTGGATATCTTATGTATTTTTTTTCATTTTATGTTTGCAACTTATGTTATTAGAATTATAATTTATTTCTTAGCAGTTATTACAACAATAATTTTGAAATTCTTTATTATGTTGTGTTCTTCCAAACAATAATTGTGGAGATCAACAAACTTATTTATCAAGTAAATTTCCATTCTCAAATTTATCCAAATCATATCTGAAGTTCGAACTTGAAGAGCGATATTTATTTATGTTATCAGGGTATTACAAAAGACATTACGTTATACATGTTGTGTTTTACGTTACTATACAACATCATCAAAATAACGCATCCAAATTATCGTTTTTTACATCGGTTTCAAAAAGATTCCTAACCCATGATGCCCATCTTCTCTTCCAATCCGTTAGTCATTTATGGGCATTTTACAGATGGTACGGTTATGACCCAATCCACCGCACTTGCCACATACTATTAGGCATCTTCTTAGTACTCCCTAAAATTTTAAATTAAAAATATTGTCTAAGAATCTTGATATTTATGTAACAACATCAAATTGAAAAAGTATTTAAATAACTGTAAATAACAAGCGTAACGGGTAAATCTCACTTTAAATTCCCCATGCAAGAAGATGCACTGTTTTCGAGGATGACCAGGTGGTTGCCTTGTTGCGGGAGAAAACAAATTGATTTCCATCAGTGGGCCATTCACCCTAGGCATATTCATCACTCTGGGTACTGGCTTAACACTGTTGTTTTAAGCTATCCTCCAAAACCCAGCTATGAACTCGGTGCACGCAAATGTATCAATCTTTATCTTTGTATACATCACAGTAGCAGCTGCATGAGGACAAGAAATCTTTAAAATCTGAAACTCACAGTAAAAACAAGTTTTTTCCAAAAGATCCACGTCGTATGAACCTCCAAGCTTGGTATGTATCTTAAACTCATTTTTTTATACTAAGTACTTCAAAACCCGTTGACGTCTCAAAATTTTTGTCAATGATTTCTTAAAATTTTGGAGTAAGTGGACTGGTAATGGAATTTGACGTCTTCTATTTTATTGAACCAACCAATAAGTGTTTATCTTATATACTCAATTAAGATATACGCAAATCCACGAGCTTCACTTAGAACTACATTCAATGATTCTGCCACGTTGCTTGTCATTATATTATATCGCAACCCCTTGAAATGAACTGTGCCCAGTGCTCCAGCCCAGTATCCAACAAATAACCCGCACTTTCCTTTATTTCATTCTTGTTGCCCTGGATACAAAGTATCCTAAGTGTTTTTTCTTAAATATTGTATGTATGTTGCGTTGCAGATGTAAGACGCAAGCGCAATGCTTGCTTTTTTTATATTCCTGTCCAATTACAAGAAACAATTATTACCGTATGCAGTATATATGTAACCCTAAACAATTCAAAATACACTAACACATATGAATTACCATTATAATATAGTAGCAGTGCATCTATTTCGAAGACATAAGTATATTTTATGCAACATAATCTTGTACTAGTTACCTCATGAAATAACCCTCTAATATTTCAATTACCAACATAACAATTATTATAGCCATAATATTTCCTTTTGCAACTCTGAGTAGATGGAGTTGTGGCGATTTGACACGAAAATTGTATACTCTTCATTAGGGACCACTCCCAACAATTTATGAAAAAACCAGTCTCATAACTTATCGTTCTCCTCTTCGCCAATACCGAAAGCCAATGGATAGATTTGATAATTACCATCCTGTGCACTAGCGGGGAGTAAACAACCAGCATATTTCCCCTTTAGATGTGTGTCATCGATTATTATTATTTTATGCATGTATCTATAGCCTACCATATTTGCTCTGAAAGCAAAGAAAAGATACTTAAATCGCTAACCACGACCCTCATCATATGATGTCTCTAGACCAACTATAGAAGCTAGATTTGCGTGCACCAACTTTTGAAGGTAAGACGGAAGTAAATGATAAAAGTTTATGTTTGATCCTTTCGAAAATTCCTATGCACCTTTCCTTGACCTCCATGCTTTCCAGTATGATAATGGCACTTCATGTTCTTTATGCATCATATCTTTAATCTCATTTGGTTGTGGCCTTGCTCCCCGAACATTAAACCTTGTTCTCATTATTCCACCAATTACGGATGATGTTGCTAATCATTGAAACCCACCTCTATCATCCAGTGTATACAAATGGTCAAGTCTTGCTTCCCTAACCTAAAATCAACCACAACCTGCTATCTTTACGACATAGACGTGCCATGGACATCTACGTCCGTTACATTTCAGGGTTACTCTTTGTGGATTAGATCGTGTTGTATGATAATGAAATTTTCCATTGAGTGCATACAAAGTCATATGTAGTTTAAAGGCATTTTGGTCATGGAATATCATTCCAACGTAGATATCACTTCAATTGTTATTGAAACAATCACCTACACATGGTATTAAGATAATTAGCCGGTAACAATTCAAGCGAAGGGATAACAAACATATTACCGTATTCCCATATAAACAATTATTATAATGCTAACAATTATTGTACCGCTAATAATTATTATATAAGTAACTCGTTTGAATACCGCAGCAAATACAAATATTTTTAATAGAGTAACCAGTTTGTTATCACGTATTCAATTGAAAAAATACTTTACTAAACCGAAAAAAATTATTTCATGATTAATAACTTATTTCTGTGGAGCAGATATATGCCGACTCGGTTGACCTATTTCCAAATTGAACTGGTCATCAACTACCTTTCTTTTTCCCTTATCGATTATACTTGCTTGAATAATTGCTTGTGCGTTTATGATTGAACAGTTACCGATATCGCAAACATCTGTTAGAATATGAATAGTTACAAAATTGAATGAAAAGTAGTTTGCATAGCTGATATTTTCATGTTATACAAAAATCTATGAAAATTACCGACTGAATGCAAATTCATTGTTATATCGTCTTGATCTTCAGGACTTGCATCTCCGAATTCGATAGCTTGTGATGTGTTGTTGTCATCTTCATCTAACCAAATGATTTCATCATCATGACCGGTGGCTACATCATCCATAACACAGAACTCACTCGACGAGCCAATCGACGATCGCGTATCCGTTACGGGATCTATGACATCGTTTGTAGATACAATTCCACTTAACACTAGATGGAATCTGTTTATGACATCCATTACCTCAGTTGTATATACTTCCTTCAAGACTATCTTGCTTCCATGTATAACACCACATGCCATCAAATCTAAGTGCAAACCAAGTTATTGTAGAAATCATTAAAATATCATATAATTTTTATTTTAGTGGCTAACATAAATAATACCCCATTAACCTTTGGTTTGATCATCTAAAGCCTTTTGCAATTTATGTATTGCGTTTAAATTCACGTCACTTGTGAAATTATCCCTTCTATAAAACATGTATCCCAACTTGATACAATCCTACGATAACGTACAACGTCAGTACTTCAGCCTAAACTCGTACAGACATGAAAATTTTCACATCCTTGTCAGTTGTTATGTTGACTGGAGGACCTTGTGTACTATTTGCCACCAGAAACCATTCTAGAGATTGGTATGTTAAAGTGATAGGTGTATGGTTATCGATGTCATATCGGCTTCTCACTAACACCACGAGGGATGTGTATGTTTGATTTTCTTGGACCTTTATGCCATAATTTATGGTTCCTGCTTCACTTCTGAAAACCCAAACTCCACCTTCACCTCTCTCCCAAACACCGTATACGAGATTCACAAGACGTACCATCACTAAATCTCATTTTAACTGGTTAACAAAAAAATTATTACAACGTTACAAATAGTTATTAACCAGTAAATATCATGTTCATCACCAACAGGAATTAAGATACCCAGAAGCTTAGATTTGAATATGTATATAAAGCTTTAAAACCATATGTAAAAAAACAGTACTACATGACAAAAGGGTAGGTGAAAAGCTTTGCTACGGGACATAGCTCTCTCGATTTTAAATGAAACCATTTATGTGAACCATAAAGAATTTTAAACTAATCTTATAATTACTTTTCATAAATGTTACCTAGAAGATTTGCTATTTATTTCAAAACACGTGCCCGATATGGAATGTAGGGTAGTGTTTGGTATCGCCGAAGTTGTATAACCCAGAAAAAGTTACCCTGCGTTCAGTTGATATATCAATGGCGATTGTTTTAACTAGTGATAAAGCAATATATACTCAGTTAACTTCAGGTATAACACATACGTAGCGATATTATATATATATACCAAATCTATCAGAAATCTTTCATTTAAGGCTTCTTTGGTTACGATATCTTCTTAGATATGGTCTACAATGAAGAGTAACCTAATTGTTAGAGAGGTATTGTTCGCGCCAGTAATTGTCGCGATGAGTTGGCATTCACAGATGAGAGTATCGATAATTTATCTTTCCCGCTCTACAGTGAAAATAGTTATTTGAATCTCATGTCTATACCGATAATTTTTTTAAAATTTTGGTATATACAACTAATTAACTCTAAACTTTATAGAAATTAGTTTTATACATGGAAACAAGTTTTGAATCATTTTTAACAATTATATCATTACATTAAAAATATTTTCTCCATAAATATAACACCTTTTCGCTCAAACTAATCTTTTTATATTGTATGTTTAATCTATATAGTACACATATCTACTTGTCCACCCTCTTATTCTATATACATAAAAACACAAACAAAATTTTTTTTATAGAACAATTATAATAACACCACAACAAACTTTATGTTTCAAAAATACTATTAGTACTTCTATTTTTTCAGAAGTACAACTAAACTTTTTTTCTTTTAAAACTATCAAAAAATTAAAATTAAATTTTAAACATTAAAAGCTAAACTCTAAACCTAAACCCAAACTAAAATATTTAAATTATCAACTCTTAAAAAATTATTTTAGTTAAATGTTTCTGGTATTTTTGATAACAAAAACTTTTCATTGTATTTTTTAAAACAAAGCTATTATAGTATTTTGGAAAAACCTTTTCTAATTTTATGCCCTAGTATTTTAAAATAAAACATGTTTATGTCCTATTTTGAAATATTTCTAATTCTTAAACCATAGTTTTAGTAAACAATAATTTTAAAAGATTTCAGGCTCTGCTCAATCGATCTCTAATCAAAATCCAAGACATGTAACTCATGTTTCCTCTTAAGGGCCATGGATGCAAGACAACAACGCTTTAGTTTTTTTTCTTGCATATTTTAATCTCCCTTCATATTGTGAAGGTGTTGCAGTTTCTGCTAATCAAGATAACACGAATGTACATAATGAAAAAGATGATGTGGCGAAACGTTTACATAGAAGATGACGTAGTAGTGTCGGGATATAACTTAAACCGGAGTCAAAACATTTTACATTTTAAGTGAGAAGATTTCAAATTTATTCTCATAAAGATACAAAGGGATTGGATAACTTCAAATATTTAAAGTTTACTTATCCTTTTAAGGCTAGATTTAATGTTGGTATTAAATCCGACCCACCGTGGCCCGACACGATCCAATTATTTAAGTACTAAGAAAACATATGTCAAAGGCCGAATAATACTAAAGATCCAGTACGACATAGGTAACTCGAATATTTGTACCCCGTGACTTACGGAATCAGTTGAGAAGTGCGTACCCGAGATATGTTGAACTAGCAAGTGAGTAAGACACCTATAAATGGGATATAAGATGAAAAGTATTCTGAGGTTTTTGCAAGTACTTACTTTACAGGTTTGACAAAAACATAATTTGTGATTTCCGAGAAAAACGCTATTTTATGGTTTACATGAAAAACACTATTGCTTCTTGAAATAATAAGTTATTTAGGTTTTTCACGGAAAAATGATATTTTGTATTTTGACAAAAACGTTATTTTTTGCGTTTCGGATAAAAAACGTTATTTTCCAGTTTGGCAGAAATACATTGTTTTGCAGTTTTGACAAAAATACTATTTTATAGTTTGGGTGATAGATGCTATTTTATAATTTTGATAGAAAATCTTATTTTATTGATTGGTCAGAATTATTTCGCAATTTGACAAAAAACCTAATTTCCCATTTTGACTACAAGATCTTATTTTTGAATTAAAAGAGAATACAATATTTTGTGAAGTTGGGTAAAAATGAGATTTTGCATTTTTGGTGGAAAAACGGTTGTAGTTTTGAAAAATGAGACATTTTTTTTCAAAAATTAAATAAGGAAAAATTAAATGTTTGAGTTCTTTTTAACATTCCTAATGAAAACCTAGAGAAATAGATATACTCAAAGGACTATACAAAAAATCGTACATTTCTCTTTGAAAGATCTGAACTCATTGCAACCTTATTTGACCAAATCCCTTGTTCTTTTCATAAAATAAAGATCAAATCATTTTTGTCGATTTAGTTTTTGTAAATTGATTTGAAGAAAGTCAGCCCCCCCGAAACAATCCTTTTCCAAAAACACAAATTGTTGAGTGTGAGTTCTAGCAACCAAATTTAGTGTGAAGTTTTGTCTTCAATTCCGATCACCCATTTTTACCAATCACTTGACCTTGATCTTTTGTTAAGTTTCGATTTGAATAAGCATTTAAGCAGAATAAGAAACCCTCATCGTAGGACTCCGACATAGCATTGCTACTAGAGAACAAGAAATAAAAGCGTACAATGACTCCTAACTCGTGGCAAGCTAAGTAAATGGGGATTACGAGATCAAAGATGATTGCATGGAAGCTTACGTCAAATAGTCCATGACCTCTGAATCAGCTCGATCAATTCGAACTAATCAGAATAATATGAGAAGAGAACACAACGGCCGATGCACTAGCCGCAATAGCCTTGATTTCATACCCCTTTATTAAGGGGATCATCCCTGTAGAAGGGATTGACAAGCCCAACATCAAAATCAAAAGTAAGACTCCAATCAACGGAACCTTCACCACCGATGTAAAGCCCAAACATAATCTTGGTGGGCCATAGGCCCAAAATGAAATTAACCTAGGGTTTCGTGTTTTTTTTCTCAGTATAAATATCCATGTAATGTCAACAGCTAGGGTATCCCAGCAGTAAGAGAAAAACGAGAGAGAGAGAGAGCTTTCTTTAATTCTAAAGTGTTTTTCTTAGTCTTTTCTGGTTGTAAATTTTTCTTAATAAAAGTTTCTCCTTTCCGAGAGGTACCTATAAGGGAACTCGGGTATTTGTGTGTGTTTTGCCAAGTATTAATACCTCACAATTGGTATCAGAGCAATCCAGGTTATCTGAACAGAAACTTTGAGGTATCCCAATGGCAAACTCAAGGGTTGAGGTGGACAGATTTGATGGGAATGGGGATTTTTCCCTATGGAAGGTCAGAATGCTGGCGCACCTAGGTGTCCTTGGTCTAAAGGATATCCTAACTGATGAAACACTCAGGAAAGAACCTACCACAAAGGAGGAGTTGGAGGATGATACCTACACAGCAGGTATAGATCCAATAAAGTTTGAGAAATCAGAAAGAGCCAAGGATTTGATTGTGATCAACGTTGATAATCAAGTCCTAAGAAAGATATCGAACTGCGAGACTGCATCACCGATGTGGGCGACTCTGAACAAACTTTACATGGAGACTTCCTTACCAAACAGAATCTACCTACAGCTGAAATTTTATACGTTCAAGATGGATGACTCCAAGAACATCGATACGAACGTGGATGACTTCCTAAAGCTGGTCACAGACCTAAACAACATAGGAGTCGAAGTTTCAGAAGAGGTACAAGCAATCCTATTGCTAAGTTCCTTGTCTAACAGGTACGAACAGCTTAAGGAGACTCTCAAGTATGGGAGAGACACCCCGAAACTGAACGAAGTGACAGCTGCTGCAAAATCCAAGGAAAGGGAGTTGATAGATAGTGGGAAACTTTCTAAAACTCAGAGTGAGGGGCTGTATGTGGAGTCTAGAGGCAGACCAACCAGCCAGTTTGAGAAAGGCAGCAGCAGCAATGGTAAAGGAAGATCCAAAAGCAGAGGCAGATCAAAATCCAAACAAAGAAATTCAAACAAATCAAAGGCTTGTTTTGTTTGTGGGAAAGAGGGACATTGGAAGAGAAACTGCCCAGAGAGAAAGAATCGAGCTCAGGAATCAGCAAACATGGCAGCTGAGCCCAAACAGCCTATGGTACTAACAGTGAGTACTCATGACTCAAGTGAAGAATGGGTCATGGATTCAGGTTGTTCATTCCACATAACTCCTAACAAAGAAGTGCTGTTTGACTTAGAAGAATTTGATGGTGGCAAAGTTCTTATGGCAAACAACACTCACTGCATTGTCAAAGGAGTAGGTAAGATCAAAATTCAGAATCTGGATGGATCTATGGTAATCTTGACAGGTGTTAGATACATGCCAGAAATGGGACGAAATTTGATCTCTTATGGAATGTTAGAGAAGGCTGGGTGCAAATACCAAGGGGAAGACTTTATGATTAACTTTTACAAGGAGGATCATAAAGTGCTTTCAGGAAAGTATCACAACGGTTTGTACTACCTTCAGGGAACAGTGGTAAAGGGGGAAGTCAACATTTCAAGAGCAGAACCAGACATGACAAGAATATGGCATTCAAGATTGGGTCATATGAGTCTGAAAAACATGAACATCCTTGTGCAGGAAGGTTACTTGTCGCAGAATCAGGTTGAAGAATTGGGGTTTTGTGAGAGTTGTGTTCTTGGAAAATCTCACAAACAGAGTTTTCCTACTGGAAAGCATACTTCCAAAGGAGTGTTGGAATATGTTCATTCAGACTTATGGGGATCTCCTTCTACACCAGAAAGTCTGGGAGAATGTAAGTATTTTGTCACCTACATTGATGATTTTTCCAGGAAAGTTTGGATTTACTTCTTGAAATCCAAGGATGAAGTATTTCAAACTTTCAAAGATTGGAAAATATCAGTAGAGAATCAGACAGGGAAAAGAATTAAATGCTTACGGACAGACAATGGACTAGAATTCTGCAACCAACAGATGGATAATCTATGTCGAGAGTCAGGAATCAAGAGACATAGAACCTGCACATATACTCCACAGCAAAATGGAGTATCAGAAAGGATGAACAGGACTATCATGGATAAGGTTCGATGCATGTTGGCTGAGACAGGTTTGGGGCACGAGTTTTCGGCAGAAGCTGCATCTACTGCTGTCTACATCATCAATCGGTCCCCAAATGCATCCCTGAATTTCAAGCTACCTGAGGAAACGTGGACAGGTGTAAAACCTGAGCTGACTCACCTCAGACGATTTGGTTGTTCAGCTTTCGTCCACATAGTCCAAGAAAAGACAAGCCCAAGAGCAGTTAAGGGCGTCTTTATGGGTTATCCTTTTGGAGTTAAAGGATACAGAGTCTGGATTCCTGAAGAAGGTAGATGCGCAACAAGCAGGAATGTTATATTTAATGAAGAAGAAGTATTCAAGGATACTCTTACTTCTGGGAAAGCCAAAAACGAGATCAAAGAAAAGAGTAAAAAGAAAGTATCATTCAGTGATGACTTGATTCAGGGACCAACCCCAAGTGGAACAAGTCAAAGAGACATATTTGTTCAAGGTGGAGATTATTCTTCTGAGGAACCTGAGAGTTCAGAATAAGATGAACATGAATATGTCTCAGAACCAGAGCAAGAAGTGTCTGACTACTTGCTGGCTAGAGACAGAGTAAGGAGGAACATTCGTCCTCCTTCCAGATTTGAGGATTCTGATTTCGTTGCCTACGCTCTAGCTGCAGCTGAAGAGATCAACTTGGAAGAACCCAAGTCATTTGCAGAGATTAGGTTCAACAAACACAAGAAATTCTGGGAATCCGCTGCTCAAGAAGAAATGGATTCATTGATGAAGAATCAAACATGGATCCTGATTGATAAGCCAGAAGGAGCAAAACCAATTGGCTGCAAATGGGTATTCAAGCTTAAACCAGGAATTCCAGGGGTTGAAAAACCAAGGTACAAAGCAAGACTGCTAGCAAAGGGATTTTCTCAAAAGTTTCTGTTCAGATAACCTGGATTGCTCTGATACCAATACTTGGCAAAACACACACAAATACCCGAGTTCCCTTATAGGTACCTCTCGGAAAGGAGAAACTTTTATTAAGAAAAGTTTACAACCAGAAAAGACTAAGAAAAACACTTTAGAATTAAAGAAAGCTCTCTCTCTCTCTAACTCTCTCTCTCTCGTTTTTCTCTTACTGCTGGGATACCCTAGCTGTTGACATTACATGGATATTTATACTGAGAGAAAAAACATGAAACCCTAGGTTAATTTCGTTTTGGGCCTATGGCCCACCAAGATTATGTTTGGGCTTTACAAACTCCACCTTTCTCTAATTTGGGCTTCCGAAAAATTAGAGAATAAGGCCCAAACATAATTTGTTGGCCCAGGGTATTTAAGTCAATTGTTGACTTATGAAACCCTAGCTGTCCGTTTTTTTGCTTCCTCCAAAACGGCTCCTTCCTTTTTTCTCTTTCTCTTCCTTTCTCCATGCGATTTTTCCGTTTTTCTTTCCTTCTTGGTTTCTCCTTCTTTCTTCTTGTTTTCTTCATGAGAATCTCCTCTGGTTCTCAGCCGACGGCTCCTCCACCGTTGCGATGCCGTGACCTCTCTCACGGTTCGTTTCTCCTTCGGTTTTGTTTCTCCTTCTTTCGCGACCTTCCCTTTTTCGCGACCTCTCTCACGCCATTGAAGCTTCTTGAAGCTTCTTTCGTGAATCTTGGGTTCGATTTCACCTTGCGTGAGCGAGATCTCCTCCGAGATCTGGTTTTGCGGCTCCTCCTCCGTTGCGATTTTTCCCGAGAAGACCTCCTTCTCCTCCTTGTTCTTTGCGGCATGGAAGCTTCGATTTGAAGCTTTTCCGGAGCTTTCAAGTTCCCAAAAGCTCCCTCCACCGTCGCATTCTTCGGGTTTCTTCTATGGCTGGCCGTGGGGATCTCGGATCCGACCTTCGCCGCCATTGGAGCTGAATCTCGAAGCTTCGGATTTTGTTGAAGAAGGTGACCGCGTTCGCGCGTGAGATGCACGCGCCCTGCGCGTGAGATGCACGCGCCCCTGCGCGTGAGATGCACGCGCCCCTGCGCGTGAGATGCACGCGCCGGCGTTCCTCCGGCGCCGTTCTGGTCACGCGCCGGTAACGTTCCGGTGTACCGATCCACGCGCCAGTTTCACGCGCCGATGACCTTCGCCACGCGCCGGCGTCACGCGCCGCCATGGTTTTCGCCGGCGGTCCACGCGCCGGCCACGCGCCGCCGGAGAAAGTTTCAAAAAATTTCTGACCTATTTTTTTCGCCTGTTTTCCGATTTTCAGGTCCTTTGCCGTCTGGAGCTCCACCTTGAGAGATATGGTCCTCATCTCCTTCCCCTCGCTGCCAACTCACAGGTAACCTTGATAGATGGTACTGTTTTCATCTATACCCTCCATTGTCAGACTGGTGTACTAACCCATGTCGTTTTTTCTTGTCTCTGCGAGGACGAGACCCTGACAATGGGATTACCTGGAGCGATGCTCTCAGTCTAGCTGAGATTTACTAGTTCGCAGCACAGATCAAACTTCTGGCCAGGTAAGCCTTTAGTTAGGAAATCTGCTGCATTTCTGCTAGTATGAATCTTAGATAGTCGAACCTTGCCTTCGTTTAGGATATCCCGGATGAAATGGTATCTAGTGTCAATGTGCTTTGTTCTTTCATGATGAACTGCATTCTTTGCTAGCGATAGGGCACTCTTTGAATCGCAATGAATTGTAACACTTTGCTGTGTAAAGCCGAGTTCATCACATAAACCTTTCAACCATATGGCTTCCTTGACAGCTGAGGCGAGTGCCATGTACTCAGCCTCAGTTGTTGACAATGCCACAACTGATTGTAAACTAGATCTCCAACAGACTGTGTTCCCCTAAACTTTGAAAATGAAACCTGTTACTGATCTTCTCGTGTCTAGATCAGCAGCATAGTCTGAGTCACAGAACCCTTCAATGTTGAAATCTGAACTCCTTTTGAACACTAAACATCTCCTAGTAGTTCCTCTTAGGTACTTCAATACCCACTTCACAACTGACCAGTGTTCTCTTCCTGGTTGGCTCATAAATCTGCTAATGAGCCCCACTGCAAAAGCTAGATCAGGTCTAGACCCTACCATAGCATACATTAGACTTCCAACTGCACTTGCGTATGGAACCTTTTCCATATGCCAATCTTCCTCTTTCCTTTCTTCAGCAGTTAGACTTCTAAGTCTGAATTGAGTAGACGTTGGAGTGACTACTGCTTTTGATTCTGCCATTCCAAATGTCCTCAGTACCTTTTCCAGATATACTTCTTGGGATAGAATCAAAGTTCCCTTTTGCCTGTCCCTGATAATATCCATACCTAGAATCCTTGAAGCTTTCCCTAGGTCTTTCATCTCGAATTTTTGATTCAAGCTATCCTTTACCTTCTTTATCTCATTCAAATCCTGTGAGGCTATCAACATGTCATCCACGTACAGCAAGAGATAAACTGCCTGTTTGGTTTGTACATTTCTCATGTACACACACGGGTCCAGCTTGCTTCGTACAAAATTTTGAGTCTTCATGAAGTTGTCGAACTTCAGATTCCACTGTCTTGGGGACTGTTTAAGACCATATAAGGATTTTTTCAGTAAACAAACCTTGTTCTCATTTCCCTTCTTGACAAAACCCTCTGGCTGTTGCATAAGAATCCTTTCTTCCAATTCTCCATGCAAGAATGCTGTTTTGACATCCATCTGTTCCACCTCATAATCCTTGTTTGCCACTAGAGATAAAATGAGACGAATCGATACATGCTTAACAACAGGAGAGAACACCTCGTTGTAGTCGATTCCTTCCTTTTGAGAAAATCCCTTTGCTACCAGTCTTGCTTTGTACCTTGGTTTTTCAACCCCTAGAATTCCTGGTTTAAGCTTGAATACCCATTTGCAGCCAATTGGTTTTGCTCCTTCTGGCTTATCAATCAGGATCCATGTTTGATTCTTCATCAATGAATCCATTTCTTCTTGAGCAGCGGATTCCCAGAATTTCTTGTGTTTGTTGAACCTAATCTCTGCAAATGACTTGGGTTCTTCCAAGTTGATCTCTTCAGCTGCAGCTAGAGCGTAGGCAACGAAATCAGAATCCTCAAATCTGGAAGGAGGACGAATGTTCCTCCTTACTTTGTCTCTAGCCAGCAAGTAGTCAGACACTTCTTGCTCTGGTTCTGAGACATATTCCTGCTCATCTTCTTCTGAACTCTCAAGTTCCTCAGAAGAACAATCTCCACCTTGAACAAATATGTCTCTTTGACTTGTTCCACTTGGGGTTGGTCCCTGAATCAAGTCATCACTGAATGATACTTTCTTTTTACTCTTTTCTTTGATCTCGTTTTTGGCTTTCCCAGAAGTAAGAGTATCCTTGAATACTTCTTCTTCATTAAATATAACATTCCTGCTTGTTGCGCATCTACCTTCTTCAGGAATCCAGACTCTGTATCCTTTAACTCCAAAAGGATAACCCATAAAGACGCCCTTAACTGCTCTTGGGCTTGTCTTTTCTTGGACTATGTGGACGAAAGCTGAACAACCAAATCGTCTAAGGTGAGTCAGCTCAGGTTTTACACCTGTCCACGTTTCCTTAGGTAGCTTGAAATTCAGGGATGCATTTGGGGACCGATTGATGATGTAGACAGCAGTAGATGCAGCTTCTGCCCAAAACTCGTGCCCCAAACCTGTCTCAGCCAACATGCATCGAACCTTATCCATGATAGTCCTGTTCATCCTTTCTGATACTCCATTTTGCTGTGGAGTATATGTGCAGGTTCTATGTCTCTTGATTCCTGACTCTCGACATAGATTATCCATCTGTTGGTTGCAGAATTCTAGTCCATTGTCTGTCCGTAAGCATTTGATTCTTTTCCCTGTCTGATTCTCTACTGATATTTTCCAATCTTTGAAAGTTTGAAATACTTCATCCTTGGATTTCAAGAAGTAAATCCAAACTTTCCTGGAAAAATCATCAATGTAGGTGACAAAATACTTACATTCTCCCAGACTTTCTGGTGTAGAAGGAGATCCCCATAAGTCTGAATGAACATATTCCAACACTCCTTTGGAAGTATGCTTTCCAGTAGGAAAACTCTGTTTGTGAGATTTTCCAAGAACACAACTCTCACAAAACCCCAATTCTTCAACCTGATTCTGCGACAAGTAACCTTCCTGCACAAGGATGTTCATGTTTTTCAGACTCATATGACCCAATCTTGAATGCCATATTCTTGTCATGTCTGGTTCTGCTCTTGAAATGTTGACTTCCCCCTTTACCACTGTTCCCTGAAGGTAGTACAAACCGTTGTGATACTTTCCTGAAAGCACTTTATGATCCTCCTTGTAAAAGTTAATCATAAAGTCTTCCCCTTGGTATTTGCACCCAGCCTTCTCTAACATTCCATAAGAGATCAAATTTCGTCCCATTTCTGGCATGTATCTAACACCTGTCAAGATTACCATAGATCCATCCAGATTCTGAATTTTGATCTTACCTACTCCTTTGACAATGCAGTGAGTGTTGTTTGCCATAAGAACTTTGCCACCATCAAATTCTTCTAAGTCAAACAGCACTTCTTTGTTAGGAGTTATGTGGAATGAACAACCTGAATCCATGACCCATTCTTCACTTGAGTCATGAGTACTCACTGTTAGTACCATAGGCTGTTTGGGCTCAGCTGCCATGTTTGCTGATTCCTGAGCTCGATTCTTTCTCTCTGGGCAGTTTCCCTTCCAATGTCCCTCTTTCCCACAAACAAAACAAGCCTTTGATTTGTTTGAATTTCTTTGTTTGGATTTTGATCTGCCTCTGCTTTTGGATCTTCCTTTACCATTGCTGCTGCTGCCTTTCTCAAACTGGCTGGTTGGTCTGCCTCTAGACTCCACATACAGCCCCTCACTCTGAGATTTAGAAAGTTTCCCACTATCTATCAACTCCCTTTCCTTGGATTTTGCAGCAGCTGTCACTTCGTTCAGTTTCGGGGTGTCTCTCCCATACTTGAGAGTCTCCTTAAGCTGTTCGTACCTGTTAGACAAGGAACTTAGCAATAGGATTGCTTGTACCTCTTCTGAAACTTCGACTCCTATGTTGTTTAGGTCTGTGACCAGCTTTAGGAAGTCATCCACGTTCGTATCGATGTTCTTGGAGTCATCCATCTTGAACGTATAAAATTTCAGCTGTAGGTAGATTCTGTTTGGTAAGGAAGTCTCCATGTAAAGTTTGTTCAGAGTCGCCCACATCGGTGATGCAGTCTCGCAGTTCGATATCTTTCTTAGGACTTGATTATCAACGTTGATCACAATCAAATCCTTGGCTCTTTCTGATTTCTCAAACTTTATTGGATCTATACCTGCTGTGTAGGTATCATCCTCCAACTCCTCCTTTGTGGTAGGTTCTTTCCTGAGTGTTTCATCAGTTAGGATATCCTTTAGACCAAGGACACCTAGGTGCGCCAGCATTCTGACCTTCCATAGGGAAAAATCCCCATTCCCATCAAATCTGTCCACCTCAACCCTTGAGTTTGCCATTGGGATACCTCAAAGTTTCTGTTCAGATAACCTGGATTGCTCTGATACTCTTACTTCTGGGAAAGCCAAAAACGAGATCAAAGAAAAGAGTAAAAAGAAAGTATCATTCAGTGATGACTTGATTCAGGGACCAACCCCAAGTGGAACAAGTCAAAGAGACATATTTGTTCAAGGTGGAGATTGTTCTTCTGAGGAACCTGAGAGTTCAGAAGAAGATGAACAGGAATATGTCTCAGAAGCAGAGCAAGAAGTGTCTGACTACTTGCTGGCTAGAGACAGAGTAAGGAGGAACATTCGTCCTCCTTCCAGATTTGAGGATTCTGATTTCGTTGCCTACGCTCTAGCTGTAGCTGAAGAGATCAACTTGGAAGAACCCAAGTCATTTGCAGAGATTAGGTTCAACAAACACAAGAAATTCTGGGAATCCGCTGCTCAAGAAGAAATGGATTCATTGATGAAAAATCAAACATGGATCCTGATTGATAAGCCAATTGGTTTTGCTCCTTCTGGCTTATCAATCAGGATCCATGTTTGATTCTTCATCAATGAATCCATTTCTTTATTGTTCTTCTGAGGAACCTGAGAGTTCAAAAGAAGATGAACAGGAATATGTCTCAGAACCAGAGCAAGAAGTGTCTGACTACTTGCTGGCTAGAGACAGAGTAAGGAGGAACATTCGTCCTCCTTCCAGATTTGAGGATTCTGATTTCGTTGCCTACGCTCTAGCTGTAGCTGAAGAGATCAACTTGGAAGAACCCAAGTCATTTGCAGAGATTAGGTTCAACAAACACAAGAAATTCTGGGAATCCGCTGCTCAAGAAGAAATGGATTCATTGATGAAGAATCAAACATGGATCCTGATTGATAAGCCAGAAGGATCAAAACCAATTGGCTGCAAATGGGTATTCAAGCTTAAACCAGGAATTCCAGGGGTTGAAAAGCCAAGGTATAAAGCAAGACTGGTAGCAAAGGGATTTTCTCAAAAGGAAGGAATCGACTACAACGAGGTGTTCTCTCCTGTTGTTAAGCATGTATCGATTCGTCTCATTTTATCTCTAGTGGCAAACAAGGATTATGAGCTGGAACAGATGGATGTCAAAACAGCATTCTTGCATGGAGAATTGGAAGAAAGGATTCTTATGCAACAGCCAGAGGGTTTTGTCAAGAAGGGAAATGAGAACAAGGTTTGTTTACTGAAAAAATCCTTATATGGTCTTAAACAGTCCCCAAGACAGTGGAATCTGAAGTTCGACAACTTCATGAAGACTCAAAATTTTATACGAAGCAAGCTGGACCCGTGCGTGTACATGAGAAATGTACAAACCAAACAAGCGGTTTATCTCTTGCTGTACGTGGATGACATGTTGATAGCCTCACAGGATTTGAATGAGATAAAGAACGTAAAGGATAGTTTGAATCAAAAATTCGAGATGAAAGACCTAGGGAAAGCTTCAAGGATTCTAGGTATGGATATTATCAGGGACAGGCAAAAGGGAACTTTGATTCTATCCCAAGAAGTATATCTGGAAAAGGTACTGAGGACATTTGGAATGGCAGAATCAAAAGCAGTAGTCACTCCAACGTCTACGCAATTCAAACTTAGAAGTCTAACTGCTGAAGAAAGGAAAGAGGAAGATTGGCATATGGAAAAGGTTCCATACGCAAGTGCAGTTGGAAGTCTAATGTATGCTATGGTAGGGTCTAGACCTGATCTAGCTTTTGCAGTGGGGCTCATTAGTAGATTTATGAGCCAACCAGGAAGAGAACACTGGTCAGCTGTGAAGTGGGTATTGAAGTACCTAAGAGGAACTACTAGGAGATGTTTAGTGTTCAAAAGGAGTTCAGATTTCAACATTGAAGGGTTCTGTGACTCAGACTATGCTGCTGATCTAGACAGGAGAAGATCAGTAACAGGTTTCATATTCAAAGTTTGGGGGAACACAGTTTGTTGGAGATCTAGTTTACAATCAGTTGTGGCATTGTCAACAACTGAGGCTGAGTACATGGCACTCGCCTCAGCTGTCAAGGAAGCCATATGGTTGAAAGGTTTATGTGATGAACTCGGCTTTACACAACAAAGTGTTACAATTCATTGCGATTCACAGAGTGCCCTATCGCTAGCAAAGAATGTAGTTCATCATGAAAGAACAAAGCACATTGACACTAGATACCATTTCATCCGGGATATCCTAAACGAAGGCAAGGTTCGACTATCTAAGATTCATACTAGCAGAAATGCAGTAGATTTCCTAACTAAAGGCTTACCTGGCCAGAAGTTTGATCTGTGCTACGAACTAGTAAATCTCAGCTAGACTGAGAGCATCGCTCCGGGTAATCCCATTGTCACGGTCTCGTCCTCGTAGAGACAAGAAAAAACGACATGGGTTAGTACACCAGTCTGACAATGGAGGGTATAGATGAAAACAGTACCATCTATCAAGGTTACCTGTGAGTTGGCAGCGAGGGGAAGGAAATGAGGACCATATCTCTCAAGGTGGAGCTTCAGACGGCAAAAGGACCTGAAAATCGGAAAACAGGCGAAAAAATCAGGTCAGAAATTTTTTTGAAACTTTCTCCGGCGGCGCGTGGCCGGCGCGTGGACCGCCGGCGAAAACCATGGCGGCGCGTGACGCCGGCGCGTGGCGAAGGTCATCGGCGCGTGAAACTGGCGCGTGGATCGGTACACCGGAACGTTACCGGCGCGTTACCAGAACGGCGCCGGAGGAACGCCGGCGCGTGCATCTCACGCGCAGAGGCGCGTGCATCTCACGCGCAGGGGTGCGTGCATCTCACGCGCAGGGGCGCGTGCATCTCACGCGCAGGGCGCGTGCATCTCACGTGCACAGGTGCGTGCATCTCACGTGCACAGGTGCGTGCATCTCACGCGCGAACGCGGTCACCTTCTTCAGCAAAATCCGAAGCTTCGAGATTCAGCTCCAATGGCGGCGAAGGTCGGATCCGAGATCCCCACGGCCAGCCATAGAAGAAACCCGAAGAATGCGACGGTGGACGGAGATTTCAGGAACTTGAAAGCTCCGGAAAAGCTTCAAATCGAAGCTTCCATGGCGCAAAGAACAAGGAGGAGAAGGAGGTCTTCTCGGGAAAAATCGCAACGGAGGAGGAGCCGCAAAACCAGATCTCGGAGGAGATCTCGCTCACGCAAGGTGAAATCGAACCCAAGATTCACGAAAGAAGCTTCAAGAAGCTTCAATGGCGTGAGAGAGGTCGCGAAAAAGGAAAGGTCGCGAAAGAAGGAGAAACGAAACCGAAGGAGAAACAAACCGTGAGAGAGGTCACGGCATCGCAACGGTGGAGGAGCCGTCGGCTGAGAACCAGAGGAGATTCTCATGAAGAAAACAAGAAGAAAGAAGGAGAAACAAAGAAGGAAAGAAAAACGGAAAAATCGCATGGAGAAAGGAAGAGAAAGAGAAAAAAAGGAAGGAGCCGTTTTGGAGGAAGCAAAAAACGGACAGCTAGGGTTTCATAAGTCAACAATTGACTTAAATACCCTGGGCCAACAAATTATGTTTGGGCCTTATTCTCTAATTTTTCGGAAGCCCAAATTAGAGAAAGGTGGAGTTTGTAAAGCCCAAACATAATCTTGGTGGGCCATAGGCCCAAAACGAAATTAACCTAGGGTTTCGTGTTTTTTCTCTCAGTATAAATATCCATGTAATGTCAACAGCTAGGGTATCCCAGCAGTAAGAGAAAAACGAGAGAGAGAGAGTTAGAGAGAGAGAGCTTTCTTTAATTCTAAAGTGTTTTTCTTAGTCTTTTCTGGTTGTAAACTTTTCTTAATAAAAGTTTCTCCTTTCCGAGAGGTACCTATAAGGGAATTCGGGTATTTGTGTGTGTTTTGCCAAGTATTAATACCTCACAACCGAAGTATCTAACCCGAAACATCAAACGCGGTTAACCCCAAAGTAGAACCCTTTGAGTCGGAGAATTTTTTGTCCAAATAAGACTGGAAAACACCGATGATAAAGTACGTTGAGGACGGCACATTAACCCCCCACCCCCAAATGGGAAGATAATCAAAGCTATACGTACCCGATGTTGTAGTATCGACGATAACTTTGCAAAGTTAGCCTCTTGCATTCATGGAAAGCAAGCCTTAACTGCCATGGTTGAGATCCACAAATGATCTTGCAGGAATTATTCTGGAGGTCGAATGATGTAATATTAAATCTACAATTCTTACAAACACAGGGAAATCGAAGTTGAAAAGCTTGAATGTGGGTTTAAAATCACCAAAAAAGGTAGCAGAACTCCTTTTGATAAGATCATGAATCAAACCATGTGAATCCACACAATAGACTATGATTCATACTTGTAATGTAGAATGAATCCAAAAACTAAAATAACTTAAAGATTGAGAAATTTCTAGTTTTTATTATTATTTTCAAATCCAAGGGTGAATAAAACAGGGAGTGATGAGAGCTTTATATAGACCTCGACTAGGCTGATCAAACAGAATAAAAAACAAATTAATCATGATAAATGTTAAAATAAACATAAATAAAACTTCAATCAAAAGCTTGATTCATATTTTCATTAACTCTCAAATTGGACTAAATGAGGTAAACATGAGATTTTTCGTATCACGATAGCTTCGGAATGAAGTAGTGATGTCTTGGAAAATTCGGGACCATGTGGATTGTCCCTAAACCAGCTTGGTCGAATAAATCAAGAAACTATACTCGTTTGATATGAATTGCTTCATTCGAATTCGGATATGGAAAATTGAGATGTAGAGTGATCCACTATCTCATGCTTGCTAGGGAACTTTAAGACACTAACAAGAGCCTCTAAATCATAGAAAAGGTCTTTTGGATGGAAAATGTATGGTTGCAATGACCCAAATAAGGAAAATTTCAAAATTGAAGAGTTTTGGATCACGTGGTTTGTGATCCTGGTTCTGGTCAAATTTGAACCACTTTGAATCTTTATCACCGGGTTTTGCCATCCAAATCAAAAGAAAAGGCTATTTCTGGTCAACCTTAATTCCCGACTGTGAAACATACTCATTAAATGCTAGAGGTACGTCCGTATCATTCATTAGGCCGCAAAAACCCTCTCATTCATCTCTGGATCTTATCTAGTGATCTGGTGGTCAATGGACATAGTAGGGTCACTAGTCGAATCACGCCCGCCAGCACAAGACACGATTCTTACTAGTCCTTGCCGATTACTTAACTGAATGGGTAGAAACAAAGTCATATTAGAAAAATAACTGAGATCCAAGTCCCAAACTTTGTGGGAAGAACATTGTCTGCGGACTACGAGGCAGTGACAAACAACATATCCCAATATATCTAAAAAAAAATTCATTAAGTTTTGTAAGACATGGCACATATGGCTCACCACATAAACTTTTGTTATTAAGAATGACCAAGCCTACCAATTATGACCCAACTTACGGATACTGTTTTATAAAGAAAGACTAAATTGAAAATTTACTTTTATTAGAAATGACCAAAAGTTTTTAAAATAAGCTGAACACCTTACAAATTATTTTATTAAGAATGATTAAACTTAATTATTATTTTTAAATAATCCAACTTATCATTTTTAATTCATTCGTTCCATCACGTCTTCTTCAAATGAATCTTTTCGTAATTAATATTTTTCTATAAAAAGATCTATCTCTTGGTTGTCTAGTTTTTATTAGAAATACTAAACACAGTAAAAAACTAAAACAATAATAATCAACGGCAAATAGATTAAACTTTAATTTTCTAATTGACTTGTTAAGGTTTCATCATCTATCATAGATGGTTCTCCATTACCATATTTTCATAGCATGTCTGAAACGTATGAGATACATTTATCACATTCTTTGATATCAAAGTTCTAATGCGACTGCTTATGAATTTGATAGAGCTCATAAAAAGATCTTTCAAGGTTACATACGTATGTTAAATCAAATCATTCTATGTATGGTTTGGAATAATGGAATCGATTTCGCTATTGATTCATTTTTTTTTCTAAAAGATGTTTCATTGAGTTTTATGAAATATTTTCTAAAAGAAAAACCGTTATAAAATAATTTTTTACGGACTCTTTTGATACGTATTGCAAAAATACTAGAAATGACAAAATGGTTGCATGTCTTTCTTTATAATATTTTTTTAATGTTCTATAATTTGTTATGAAAAATAAAGATGTATTCTTTAATATCATTATTATCTTTCATATACTTTGATTAATATTGGTAGGCACTCTCCACACATTTACATATATTTTGTCTTTTGAAAGTCCATTTGGCCTGTTTGATGGCAACTTTGTGTTGTTTAAAATATAAGTGATGGTAAATAACATTCCGGGCGAACCCCCTCACTCTTAACTTTGTAACACAACATTTATATATCAAATCATATCTAGTTGATAATATCAATTTGATACACCATTCCATTTTTTTGTTCAGGATCATTTCAAAATCATTTTACACATGTTTATTTTGACAAAATTGGTCTAAAAATTTACATTGTATTTCTATAAGTTAATCTCGTTATGATATTTGTCAAGTTTGTGATCTATTGACACTTTTCTGGATATTTTAAATAAACTTAGTTAAGAAACTGGTTTCTTATTTGCTGTGTCGTCATATCTACCTTGCAATAAGAACAAAAAAATATTTTATTTTCAATTTAAAATGGAGTCTCAATTCCTACAAATTTGGAATCACAAATATATAAAAAAAGATTTTTTTCTCAAATATGGGAACATACATCCACTCGATTATTATGGTAGAAACACATAAAAACATAAGAAAATAGACATTAAGTCGAATGACTTAAAGTCAAATGAGGTACCTTGGATTTGATCTTTAATAGTTAAATCATGTTACTACAACACCTCCTCCATTCTTGTGTGTTACAACGATATAATTATAATAATCTATATTATCTCCTTTTAGATATATTCCTAAATCCTTAGAGTCACAAGATATCTTCATTTTATTTTCATATATTTCTATATTAATATATTTTTCACTCTTCCATGTATGAATATCAGTATCTGCAACACCATTATGCTTACCAACATTATCATTAAGAGCTATGTTGGAATCATGCTAGTTAAGCCGATATCCATAAATCCCTGTAAAATCTCTATCAATCTTTATGTATGCATCATCAGTAATATAATCATTAATAGACTCATACTCTCTATTGTCTATAGCGAACTTCTTACCATCAGTAATAAAAACGTATACACGCTTACGAGATGCATTAGAAACTTTTTGTAGCCATAGAGCCATAGGTAGATAGTGAATATAAAAATTTTTTAATTATTTTTTTGTGTGAAAAATAATAAAACAGGAGACCCTTTTTAAATAGATTTCTCATTATGATCTGACGGTTTAGATTTGTTGATTTCCTATTTAATCTAACGGATGAAATCTTGGGACAATTAATCTAGTATGTCATTACATGAAACACTTAATATTAATAAGATGCTTACATCGTACAATAATATAATACTTCATTATTATAATATTGAACAAAATTAGTGAACCATATTATATCTTTGTATATACGCATGGTTTATAATTAAAAATATCACGACTACAGGAGAAGAACACTAGACATAAGAAAATACCAAAGAAAAGATCTCCACTTTTGATACGAAGAAAATTGAAAAGCAATCTCAACTTACTCGCAGAACTAAAAATTAAAACCATTATATTGTTTTGAATTCAAATTCAAAAATTAGAAGATCTTCAAATAGGAGCTAGTAGTTGTTGATGCAGCAAGATATCATTTGGATCATAAACCCTATGAACACATATGGACTAACTCTAACCATTTAACACATAATAGGACATAATCCTAACCAACCATAATTGATCTCTAAAACAAACAAATCAAAAGAGTAAGTATTTTAAGCCTCAACTACAACCTAAACCAAGTACAATCCATGAAGAAGCAAAAGAAGGATCAAATGCAGTAAGGATATAAAATAGATTAGCGGATGAGGAATTGATCATCAAGCAAGTAGAAGTGTGGGAGCCAACAGTTGACCTGTGAATCAAATGCGACAAGAATCACCACACGAACCATGTCACCAAAAATCATCCGAGAGGAGTTGCTACTAACAAATGTTAAATGAAGTCGCCACGAAAGCCTGCATATCCAAGAAGCCACTAAAACTCCGCAACTCTAAGTTCTGGCGCTACCCCGCTTAGTCCAACATAAGAGAATGTACAAAAAGGTTAACCATAGTAGGTCCTATGCAACCACTCCCATACATGTATGTTGTGATATCTCTTTCCTTAGACTTTTACTTTTAGGAAACTACACCAAGCTCCTGAACAAAACATTCTGTTTCTTCTGGTGCGATGTTCTCTCTCACAAAATTTTTTTTCCCTATTTTCTAGTAATATTCAATTTAAATTTAAAAATAATTATGCAATATTTTGAATTTTCTCAACATTATTATTTTTAAGATATATATTTTTAATTTAAAATGAGATAAATAATGGAAACAAAAATATTATATTTTCATCATCAGCATAAACATATATCATATCCGAAAGCAAGCCAAAAATAAACGCTTTAGTCAATTTCTATGGTAATATGTTTCAATAGATAAACTAGGATATTACTTGTGTTATGCACACAAAAAATTAATATTTTAAATTTTTTATATTTAAATTGAAATTTTAAATAAAATACAAAAAAAAATATTATATTTTTTTCTTTCTTGTGTTATCCATAAGAGTAAATTTATTTATAGAGATCAATTGGTTATGATGGAAATCTTAAAATCTCATGATGTTTGCATCAGTTGGATCTTAAAATTTTGAACTTCAATGCTTTTTCTTTAATATATAGTAGTAGATATGTGTGAAGATAAAATTTAAAATTTTAAAATCTAAAAACTAATATAATATTAGAAATAAATTTGACATAATTAAATAAGAGATTTTATAACATGTTTTAGTTAAATTTATGAAATTAGTTTATTTAATTTTTACATTATAAAATATATTTATATATAAAATACTCATGTTAAAAAGTAACTATTAATAATTCAAATTTAATATTAAAAAACTTATATAATATCCATGAAGAGAACGCAAATAAAATAATACTGAGAAAAGGAGAAAACATTTTTAAAGTGAAATTTCCATTTTACTCATATTGCCTTTTCTTTGACCTTTGTCGACAAATAAAAGCATGATCACTTAGATTTATTCTTATATAATTGATATACATTACTAACTAAGACTCTAATAAAACCCAAAAGCAAGTAGAGTTTTCTTTTTGCATCACTTCCTTTTGATCAGACCTTGTTGAGGAAGGTATTTTTTTAATAGTAATATCTTTAATTAACACTTTTTAAACCTTTTTTTTACAAACCTACCACCCTAAAATTCAAATATCAAAAATAATATAAATAATTATGTAAAAATAATTATTTATTTTAAATAAATTATACATAAATTTAAAATCTTATATTTGGATTTATTTTTTCCAATTTAGGAGTTTAATTTTTTAATTAAAATATAATCTTAAATTATTTTAAATTTAAATTTATACTATTATTACAAATTTAAAATAATAATATTATTTTGAAACAAAAACTTAAAAAACTAATATTTTAAACAATTGTCCTTTTATTAATTCTTTTGAAGCTATTATAATAGGAGAAGCAAGTCAAGTATCTCAAAATGTCGTGTTTCAAATGCTCACCATGAGATCTGAAATGAGGAGTTTTGGAGACCGTCTTACACGGCTGGAGCAGCCACACCTATTGGCACCCGATAGGTTGAAACAAGACCGAAGAAACTTACGACCAGTAGATGATATTGGGAGTTTTCAAATGGATGAAAGAGACTTCTTCCACGAGCACATGGTACTACAACAGCCTCAACATTCTTGGAGGAGTGAGCCAACTAATCAATAATGCCTTAGCATGGAGATAGGACAGTAGAAAAAATAAGGAGTAAAAGGTACGGTTCTATGAACAACTGGACCGACATAAAGACTAAGATCGAGGTCTATCCCTGAACACTAACACAAAGACGTACAAAAATGATTTAGAAAATTGGTGCAGGGTTTCCAGCCACTAGATGAATACTTTGTGGAGTTCTAGAAGCTCATGAACTTCCTAGGATTAGAGGAGTCTGAAGAGCCTTGATTGCATAATTCATTGATGGCTTTTAAGAGCACATTGCTCAGAAAGTGGAGCGATACAGGTACAACCGCTTGCATGAGCTGTTGCACTTGTACAAGTAGAGCAACAAATCAAATGAAAAATGGGCATATCCAGTTGGGCAAAGACCAATCAACAATGGCCCATGAGCAATAACCAGTCTGTAGATAAAGACAAGGCCATAGAGGTTAAGTCACGGTTCAAGGACAAGATTGCGAAGCCTTCTAACTCACTCCGGCCACAACAAGGTAAGTATCCTTACTACAATCACGACACACTCATGACATCATTTGCTCTAACTGACAAGGCAAATGACACATGGTCCAAGACTGCCCAAACCAATGAGTGACTATTGTCACTCATCCTAGTGACTATGAGTCACAAGATGAGCAAGATGAAGAATTGAATGGCCAAGAAGATGATGTGGAGTACCATAAAATAGAAGAATTTGTATTGACCTAGAGAGTGCATAGTGTACTAGTACAACCGGAAGAGAAGGTCCAAAAGTAGAAACTATTCCACACCCGATACACCATCAAGGATAAGGTACGTAATCTTGTAGTTGATGGAGGTTTTTGTGCTACTTTTTCTAGAAAGTACATGATGTACATACTCAGGTTTGAAAAGAACAATCACCCAAGGTCATACGAGCAAGAAATGCTCAATTAGTCAATGAAACCATAGAGCTAAAGGTCATCGAACAAGTTAGTGTGCTCTTTAGTGTAGGTAAGTACCAAGACTAAGTACTATATGATGTGATTCCTATGCAAGAAAGGCACCTATTGTTGCGTCGAACATTGCAGTTTGATCATACCACAATCCATAATGGCCGGATAAATTACTACTCTTTCACCCACAATGATTGTAAGTACAACCTAGCCCCCTTAAGCCAATCAGAGGTACAAGACCTTCAATATAGAATGAAAAAAAGAGGCCAAGGGAACTAAATTTACCTTTTCATCACAACTGAAGCATTACGTATAGTTCTATGTCCCAAAAGCACAATTCTGCTAATGTTGTACAACAATTGTCTAAGTATAGGGTTCAAGGAAGAGGAGTTACCAGCTGAGGTCAATATCGTGTCGGAGAAGTAAAAACATATATTTCTAGAGGAGATAAGGGCTGGTTTTCTCCCAATTTTATGAGGACCTCAGTACTGACCATGGACCGAGCCTATGGACTGCGGTACGAGAGGTTATGGTAACATGGTCAATGAACAAACATCTGAGGAAGATGTTCAGCTTGGCTATTGAGAACGACCTAAAATATCTTGGCCATCAGAAACTGACATGGCCAGAGACCTGCCAGACCCTTTCCAACAACAACACAAGCATCCTAGATGGCCAGTCGGCCACTCTAGATGGGCCAGTCGATGATCTTGCCCAAGCTTTCAACAAAATGACCATTGCCATGGAAATAATCATCTTAATTAAGATAAATATTTTACCTCTACTTGCAATCAAATGCCCTAACCTATTTTGCAGGACTAACTAGCCACAGACTAAAGATCGCCGCACTGGAAAAGAAAGGGTCAGAGCAACTCCCAAACACCAAGAGCTTCAAGAAAGAGAAAGATAAGTGGAAAAGCCTCAAGTCCAAGACCCTGAGACCTCAAATGAAGATTTAGAAGAGTTTAGAGCTCAAGGACAAGAATCAAGATACGCCACACACCTAACACACGTGGAACAAATATTTGCAAGATCAAATGGCTATAACAACGACCCAACATGATGCCAAATTCATATTAGTCGCCTTCTACAAAGGAATCACTCGCACGGACTAGTTTGCTTTTCTAGATTTATGCATTTTTCTATTTCTTTGTAATATGCAATTTCTTTGTAATATGCAATTTCTTTTTTATGTATGTTTCGTTGTTGTATTTTTTTCATTTATTTTGACCATTAAGTATAAATTATATAAGGTTTTCCTGCATACTTGTAACATTTAACATTTTTGACATTAATAAAGCTCAAATTTTCTTTGTACACAAACAACCCTATGAGTTCAACATAGAGTGCACAACCACTTCTTTCCTTGGACTCAGAAAAATTTGATCTTTATTAATATCAAAAGGTTAAATGTTACAAAGCTGCAAGAAAACTTTATATAATGATTCTGGAGCTTATACTTAATGGTAAAAATAAATGAAAGAAAATACAACAAGGAAACATAAATAAAAAGGAAATCACATATTACAAAGAAATGGGAAAGTGTAGGTACTTCTAGAAGCTCCCTTAAGTACTTCTAGATGCTTAATCCTTCAAATGAACCGATTGGAACCGTTTATCGAAAGTGAGATGAATAACTGGTTTAATCACTTGCAAAACAAAACATGTCATCCAGGAGAAATTATTAAGGCCCTAAGGAAGCCTAAAATAAACCTACCATGCACAAGCCACCATAGGATGAGGCGGATCTCTCTTCTCTAATACTTGCCATATATGGATCGAACTGCACTTAATGTGTTGAGATTGTAACATCTCTATTCCTTACAACTTTGAGACGTGTTGAAGACTTTCCAAAGCATCCAAGATGTACCTAGACACCTTGGATTTTCTCCTAAGCTTTATAGATAGAAGCATGTACACTTTCCATGTTTGCCAAACAAGATATTAACCACTACTAGAAAATAGTTATTTTGCCACTCAAATTTGCAGCCACACTCTTGGTCACAAATTTTGTGACTCTTTGGCCCTTTTGGTACTAAAATTCGTAGTAGCCTATTGGTCAGAATGTGGTGACTAAACAACAACTTGGAAAACATGTGTGTGGTAGGTATACCTAAAAATAAACGACCACACTACTGCGGTCGCGAAATATCACAAAGTAGGCAAAGTAGTGGCAAAATATATATATATATATATATATATATATATATATATATATATATATTCTCCCATATCTTTTCGCTCATTTGTAGAATCTAAATTGAAAAAAAACTTCAAACATGGGGGGGATTACAATAATTGGAGAGAGTGTATGTACCAAAAGATTGATAATCAAACAAGAAATATATCGGTGGAATTTGCACAAGGGATGGAGTAGTTCATGAATTTTGCAAGTAGTCAGTAGATAGTGCAAAGTAGTGGAGGTAAGTGTTTTTGTCTTTGTATTATTTACAAAAATGATAAATTTCTTCAGGGTCAAAAAATTTGGAATCATCTATATAGTCGAGGATTTATGCCAAATTATTATGTTTGGTATAAATATGAAGAAGAACTGAATATTGAGTTAGGCACGAGTCGTTGTGATGATGTGAATAGAAATCAAAGAGGTACATGTGGTAGTGAAGAAACAGTAGGTACCTCCGCTAATAGATATGTTGAACTTGTGACGCATACATTTCGTGATACTATGACTAATGAGTACTATAATCATCATGAGGAAGGCTTTAGTTTATGATCAGATCTTGGCCATTGTGTCCTTGTCGGAAAAGGGTAACACCTTGATATTTTTGAATCTAATCTATCACCTCCTAATGTTTCAACTAGCTGTGTCGGGATAACACGGAGAAAATACTTCCAAATGCTCTTTTACGATGGTACTTGGTCCGATGCAAGTATGTAGTGGGAAGTACAACTCAGAATCATCTTCAATCCTGAGTCTTGCTATCGATCTCAAAGAGCTTGCTCACATGGTCTGAACAATGTAAATGTGTGTGCAAGGTACATTCATTTCTTTCTATTTTCTTCTCATGTGCTTTTGGTGTGTCTAATTTTTCTCTAAGTGTGCACTCAAGTAGCAGAGAATACACTTCTAATCGCACACGTGCGCAACAAGTGGGTGTGACGGAATAAGAAGAGTGTGACGCCACCTCCGGTGAAGAGTAATTGATTAGGCGGAAGTGCAAAAGATATGGGTAGTACTCGTTGGTCTGCACATTAGTAGTGTGTGTTTGGGTTATTGTGTCGCTTGTTTTGTGGGCAAATTGTGGTTTTGTGTTGTGTTTCGGAACTAATGTGGTTGAATATGTTAGAACTTATTTCATATTAATTGTATTTTGGTTTGTTTGAACGTTACCTAGGATTGGTCTGTGTATGTGTGTGTTTGGTCAATCTTTGATGCAGATACATTGAGGTATCACATTTAAACCAAAAAGGAGAGATTCTTTGCACATAAGTGCTAAGGTGCACGTTGCACAGGTTGTGCCATCGGAATGGATCTTGTGGATGAGCAATTCAGAATATCACAATAAGGAAATTGATATTTGATGAATATTGGAGATTCATCAAATAAGTAAGTGAGAATATCTACGAATTCATATAAATAGGAGTATGATGAAAGTTCCTAGGTTTTAAATCTCTAGAGCATAAGAGAAAACGGCAGTTGTGAAATTCGATGAGTGAACAAATAGCATATGCGACTGTCATTGCATAAATGAGTTTGGATAGATTATGAATCAATCAAAGGCGAGGCTTGTATGATGTCACCTAGATCTTGTTTAAGGGATTTCTAAAATAAAGTTTGTGTGTGTTTAGACAAATTTCTTTTTGTTCAATAGTTTATCTTTATTCTAGTTCTTTTAATAATCATCTTGTATCATTGCGAGAGTTTGATGTTTACAATCTTCACTATAAAAATTGTGTTTTCTTTTTGATTATCCACCGAAACATTTGTGTTTCTTTTTTGATTATGCACCGAAAAATGCAATGTCCGTATCATTTTTAGTCTTCAAAAACGATAAAATTATTATGTTTTACTATTGTTTCCATGCACATTTTTCGAAAATACATGTTTTTCGTATAATTTCAAACTTATTTTTCCAAAACTTGATTTATTTCTTATAATCGATTATTTATTTGAGAAATAGAACCAAAATTATAAACATGATTTAATATTGCTTAAACAGACGTTTACGCTGATTACTCACATGAGTGATTCATTAAAAATAGCATTATTCTGTCTGAGATGAAAGAAATTAATATTTAAATGACTATTTTTAATTTAATATAAACATGATAAAAGTATGGCTACCAACTTGAAAATTATCCACCACTACTGAATTAGCCATGTTTCTTACAGATTATGTTCTTATGAATTACATTATTGTGAATCACAAACCAAAATATGTATATAGTGTATAATTTTAAGAGTTTTGAAAAAGCGATAAAGATTTTTAAAAAGATCAAGAAAGGAACCTTGTATTATTACATTGAGAATGCATAATAATGCCAATCGGGAAATGACAAATAAATAAATGAGTAATACCCTATAATATCACATTTTTAAATTTATCTTCCAAATGTACAAAATAAAAATAAAATTCTTAAAATATCACAAATTATTATGTAAAAGTAATTATTTATTTTAAATAAACTATATATAAAATTAAAACATTTGGATTCACTTTTTTCAATTGATTCTTTAATTTTTTTTATTAGGAAAAGATTGTTAATTATTTTGATATTAAATTTTTGCTATTTTTAAAAATTTAAATGATTATTGCTATATTTCGAACAAAAACTTGAAAAAATATTATTTTAGACAATTGTCCTAAATAAATTATAACTAGGTTTATTCTCATGCCCTACATATGGAAAAATATTTGAATATTATATAATATTATTTATTACTAAATATAAATTAAATATTTATATAAGTTTAAATTTTATTTAAATTATTTTTATTTATAATGTTTGTATATATAAATTGAGGAAAGAAAAATAATTGTTTTTTATGAATTGAATAGTATATTTTGATTAGTTTAATAAAATATATTGATTCTCTAACCAAATTAATAACAATGGTATATATCGTAATTATTCTAGTAACTTAAAATTATTTATATATTTATTTAAAACTTATTGTGGTGATAACACGTTATCATGATATTTCTGTTATTAACACATCAGAGTAAAGTTATTTTATTAATATATTTTCAAATAAATATAAAATTTTTGAAAAAGCAATAAAGATTTTTAAAAAGACCAAGAAAGGAACCTTGAATTATTAAGAATGCGTAAAAATGGCAACAGGAAAGGTCAATAAATAAATCATAGTAGAGAATGTGAATAAATGGGTATATTCATCCCATTTATATCTATCCCATATAAAACACACCACATTTAAACTCTAAATTATTTAAAACTCATTTGTTATAAAGATTTAACAGGGTTACCCATTTAGACCCATTTATAATTACACTAACCCATTTAAACCTATTTAAACTCATTTAACCCATCTAATCTATTTTATATTGTATTCTTTTCTTGTTTATATTTATTTATAGACATTATATTTTTCATAAAATAATATTGTAATTTTTATTTGAAAAATAGATAATAACTTTATGTATTTGTTAAAAATATATTAAATATTAAAAAAATAATATTTAATTTTATCGTATGTTTTATAGGAAATTTGAGTTTTTTTTTAACATTTTTAAATATTAAAATAGGTAAATTTAACTCATTTAAAATTCATCCTGTTTAAATTCATTTTCCGTCAAAAACGTAATTCAACATTTTTCCGCCAGAAACCTAGTTCAAATTTTTTTCGCCAAAAACGTAATTCCATATTTTTCCACAAAAAAATATAATTCAGCATTTTTCGCTAAAAATGTGATTCTATATTTTTCTGCTAAAAATATGATTTCGCATTTTTCCATCTAATTTTGCATTTTCATGCCAAAAATATAATTTTGCACTTTCTTGTCAAAAATAAAATTTTACATTTTCACGTTAAAAATATAATTTTGTATTTTTTACTAAAACGTAATTTTTTATTATTTATTTTCGACAAAAATTTATTGATTTGTATTATAAAATATATTTTTGAATCATTATTGATTAAACAAAAATAAAATATAAATAGGTTTAATAGGGTATCCATTTTTTAAAGCAAAAACCTTTTTAATAAGTGGGTTTTAAATGTATAGCCATTTAAACCCATTAATATTAATTCTAATAAATGAGTTTAAATGAGTTTTAAATTTTATAAGTATCCACTAAAAACCAATTAAATATAACCCCATTTTAACATCCATATAACTTACAATGCACATTCAATTTACACATCGGTAAACATAATCATAACTTATAATATATATAAAGAAAAAATATTGAAAATATTACGCAGAATAGTATGACCAATTTTCTTTGTGCTCATTTTCTTTATTTTAATAAGGTTCACAGTTTTTAAAAACTTTTTGTTATCAACCAAAAGTTTTAGAATAATAATTAAAAATATTATTTATAAAAAATTTATACTAAATCTAGCATGCTAAATTAAAAATTTCTAAAACAACATAAATAATTATATAAAAATATTTATTTACTCGAAACATATTATACATAAACTTAAAATATTATATTTGGGTTGACTTTTTAGAATTGATGAATTTTTTTGATTAAAATAAAGTTTTAATATATTTTAATTATAAATTTATACTATTATTAAAATTTTAAACTAATGATGCTATTTTGGAACAAAAAAATTAAAACGGTGTTATTTTATACAATTGCCCAAAATCATATTTCTAATTTGATTTTGAGGTAAATATGAGTTAAAATAATATTATATTTGAAAGTTTCTTATAATACATCTAAATTTAAAGCAATTATGATATTTAACATGTATAAACCATATATTAAAAGGACTTAAAAATACATATTTTGCATATTATATTATTTTTTAAAACTTAATTTCCACAATTTTCTTTGTTTTTACTAAGAATGACCAAGCCTACCAATTATGATACCAATTATGACCCAACTTATGTATAATGTTTTATAAACAAAGACCAAATTGAAAATTTACTTTTATTAGAAATGACCAAAAGTTTTTAAAATAAGACTGAACACCTTACAAATTATCTTATTAAGAATGATTAAACTTAATTATTATTTTTAAATAATCCAACTTATCATTTTTAATACATTCGTTTCCGTCAAGTCTTCTTCAAATGAATCTTTTCTTAAATTTTTTTTCTAAAAAGCGATCTATCTCTCGGTTGTCTAGATTTTTTAAAAAAATACTAAGCACAATAAAAAACTAAAAACAATAATAATCAACCGCAAATAGATTAAAATTTAATTTTCTAATTGACTTGTTAAGGTTTCATCATCTATCATAGATGGTTCTCCATTACCATATTTCCATAGCATGTCTGAAACGTACTAGAGACATTTATCACATTTTTTGATGCCAAACTTTTTATGCGACTGTTTATGAACTTGTTAGAACCCATAAAAAGATCTTTCAAAATTACATACGTATGTTAAATCGAATCCTTCGATGTATGGTTTGGAACGATGGAATCGATTTCGTTATTGATTCATTTTTTCTAAAAGATGCTTCATTAAAATTTATGAAATATTTTCTAAAAGAAAAATTGTTATGAAATAATTTTTTTGGGGACTCTTTTGATACGAAAATAATAGAAATGACAAAATGGTTGCATGTATTTCTTTATGATATTTTTTGAATGTTCTATAATTTTGTTATGAAAAATAAAGATGCATTTTTTGATATCATTATTGTGTTTCATATACTTTGATTAATATTGGTAGGCACTGTCCACACATTTACATATGTGTATGAATATATTTTGTCTTTTGAAAGTCCATTTGGCCTGTTTGATGGCAATTTTGGGTTGTTTGAAATATAAGTGGTGGTAAATAACATTCCGGCTAACCCCCTCACCCCTAATCTTGTAACACAATATTTATATATCAAAGAAAAAATCTTGTAATACACCTTTCCATTTTTTTTTGGTCCAAGGTCATTTCAAAATTATTTTACACATGTTTATTTTGACGAAACTGGTATGAAAATTTACATTGTCTTTATATAAGTTAATCTCGTTATTATATTTGTCAACTCTGTGATCTATTGTCACGTTTCTGAACATTTTAAAAAAATTTATATAAGAAATTGCTTTGCTTTGGTAGTGATATCTACCTTGCAGTGAGAACATAAAAAATTGTTTTATTTTCAATATGTAAACGTTATCATTGTTTTAATTTCAATTTAAAATGGAGTTTCAACTCTTACAAATTTGGAATCACAAAGCACAACATAAAAGAAGAAAACAAATATTTTTTTCTCAAATATGGGAACATACATCCGCTCGATTATTTATGGTAGAAACACACAAAAACATAAGAAAAGAGACATTAAGTCGAATGAGATACTTTGGATTTGACTTTTAATAGTTAAATCCTGTTACTACAACACCTCCTCCATTCCAATGTGTTACAACGATAGAATTATAATAATCTATATTATCTCCTTCTCGATATATTCCTAAATCCTTAGAGTCACAAGATATTTTCATTTCATTTTCATATATTTTTATATTAATATATTCTCCATTCTTCCATGTATGAATATCAGTATCTGCAACACCATTATGCTTACCAACACTATCATTAAGAGCTATGTTGTATTAGAGAAGATGATGTCGTTTCATCAAGAATTCGACGATTGGGCTTGAATGAGTGGAAGCCCAAAGAGAAAACTACGCCAAAGCAAAACGATGTCGGAGCAGCTTCATCGTTGTCGTGTGAAGACAAAAGCAAAGATGCTGCAGCAGGAAGAAAAGCAGAATCGCAAGGACAGACGGCTCAGCCAGTAGCCGTCAAAAATTGATTCGGAGTGCTCAGATCCCTAGAAGACTAGCAACGACTAGAAAGAAGACATGTGTCTTAGGGTTTTATTAAGGAAACGTTCGACTGATATATAAATGTTGTTCAGTGTCTGTATTGTTTTCTTAAGAAAAACAGAGTGTAAAAACGACTAAATGAAACTCGTTTTCTCTTTATTCATTAAGCTTGCCTTCTTTCTTACATGGTATCAGAGCCATGGACGCAAGATCCATGGAGCTCGTATCATACTCTGTTCCATCATTAAACATTACCAACTGTGTCACAGTAACATTAACCGAAAAGAACTATATCCTGTGGAAAACTCAGTTTGAGTCTTTCCTCTCAGGGCAAGGCCTACTGGGGTTTGTAAACGGAAGTATAACAGCACCTCATCCAACGATAACAGTGCCCAACATCAATGGTTCTTCAACAGAAACATCAAATCCTGACTATCAACAGCAGCATCAAGTTTGGTTCAAAACCGATCAAGTAGTCAAATCATGGCTCCTGGGATCGTTCTTTGAAGACATACTTAGTGTGGTAGTATCCTGCAGCACGTCCCATGAAGTGTGGTGTTCACTCGCAAACCATTTTAATTGAGTAACATCATCTCGCCTTTTTGAAATGCAAAGAAAACTGCAGACTATTTGCAAAAATGAAAAGACTATGGCTGAGTATCTTAAGGAAGTTAAGTTTATATGTGATGCACTGGACTCTATGGGTAATCCTGTACCAGAGAAAATGAAGATCTATGCAGCCATACATGGTTTAGGAAGGGAGTATGAACCCATCAAGACTAGTGTAGAAAGTTCAATGGATACGACTCCAGGCTTGAGTTTTGAGGATATATCTCCTCGTCTCATCAGTTATGCAGACAGACTGCAGGCATATTCAGCAGAAGCGAATGTGTCTCCTCATCTGGCATTCAATGCAGTACGTACAGAAGGAGGATATTATAACCAGTATAACAGAGGAAGAGGAGGAACTTATGGTCGCTTTGGCAACAGAGGCAGGGGGAACTTCTTTACAACGAAAGGACGAGGCTTCCATCAACAGATAACACCATCATTCTCCTCGACAAACTCAACAACATCTCTTGAGTCAAGAGGAAAGATTGTGTGTCAGATCTGTGGAAAGCCAGGGCATCAAGCTCTTAAGTGTTGGCACCGTTTCAACAATGCATACCAGCATGATGAAATGTCGCAGGCCCTTACAGCAATGAAGATCACAGATGTCTCTGACCACTCAGGAGTGGAGTGGTACCCTGATACTGGAGAATCTGCACACATCACGGCTTCACCAAATGATCTTCAACAAGCACAAACATACACGGGTACAGATCACATCATGGTGGGCAATGGAGAATACCTACCTATAACCCATACTGGCTCAGCCACATTAGCAACTTCCTCAGGTAACATTCCGTTAAAAGATGTGCTTGTCTGTCCTAATATTGCCAAGTCTTTGCTTTCAGTGTCAAAATTAACAGCTGATTACCCCTACACATTTGAGTTTGACGCTATTAGTGTTCGTGTTAATGACAAGGCAACAAGGAAGTTGCTAATCCTAGGAAGAACCCATAACGGGTTGTACATGTTGGATGATCCCTCCTTTCAAGTTCTCTATGCACAACAAAGGACTCTAAGTGCTGAATTGTGGCATAGGAGGCTCGGGCATCCACATCTACACGTTCTTCAACAACTATCATCAACTGGAGCTATAGCCATAAATAAGATTTCCAGTTTAGCGTGTGACTCCTGCAGACTTGGGAAGAGTTCAAAACTCCCATTTTCTGCTTCTTTATCTTCTACTTCTATGCCTTTAGAAAGACTTCACTGTGACTTATGGGGCCCTGCTCCTGTCTCATCTGTACAAGGATTTCGTTATTACGTAGTAATGATTGACAATTTCACAAGATTCTGTTGGTTCTACCCCTTGAAATTGAAATCCGACTTTTGTGAAGTTTTTATCTCATTTCAGAAGCTTGTTGAGAATCAACTAAACACTAAGATTAAAAGCTTTCAATGTGATGGAGGAGGTGAGTTCATTAGTACAAAGTTTGTCACACATCTACAAAATTGTGGAATACAGCAGAAAATCTCGTGTCCTCACACTCCAGAGCAGAATGGCATTGCAGAAAGAAAGCATCGCCATCTACTCGAGTTAGGACTCTCAATGCTGTTTCAGTCAAAAGTGCCTCAAAAATACTGGGTAGAATCACTCTTTACAGCTAATTTTCTTATCAATCTTCTTCCTACATCAGCCTTAGAAGATTACTCTTCTCCCTTTGCTAAATTATACAGCAAACCTCCTGATTACTCTGCACTAAGAGTATTTGGCTGCAGCTGTTTTCCCACACTCAGAGATTATGCAACAAATAATTTTGATCCACGGTCACTTGGGTGTGTCTTCCTTGGTTATAATGAAAAATACAAGGGTTATAGATGGTTGTATCCTCCCACAGGAAGAGTCTACATCAGTCGACATGTGGTTTTCTCAGAAAATCGATTTCCTTTCTGTGATATGTACCTGCATCTCCAACAAACTGAGCAAACTCCTCTACTGACTGCCTGGTATAAGAGTTTTGCTCCATCAACCTCCTCAAGTAATGAGTCTAATACTTCAGAACAAATTCACAGAGTCAAGCAACACATTATCCAGCTGCCTGCCAGTAGTCCTGCTCAACCAGCTGAATCTGCAGAATATGTTTCAGCACCAGATCCTACAGAACCAATGCAAGTGCAGCCTCTTACTCGTGTGACACCAGATGCTTCAGACTCAGATCCTGATGACTCCCCTGTCTTGAATGAGAGGTGTACTGAGCGTACGACAAGCTCAGATCTTGATCCTATTGGCGACATCGCCATCTCATTCAATGACAGACATGAGTTATCAAGTTCAGACAATGTGCATCCCATGGTAACACGGTCTAAATCAGGTATTGTCAAGCCAAATCAAAGGTACGTTCTTTTGACCCATAAAGTATCATATCCAGAACCTAAAACTGTCCATGCAGCTTTGAAGGATCCAGGTTGGAAAGCTGCAATGCAGGAAGAGATCTCAAACTGTCATGAAACTCAAACGTGGAGTTTAGTTCCTGTTGAACCAGATATGCATATCCTGGGGTGCAAATGGGTGTTTCGAACTAAACTACATGCTGATGGGTCTTTGAACAAACTGAAGGCACGTTTAGTAGCTCAAGGTTTCAAACAAGAAGAGGGCATTGATTATTTGGAAACCTACAACCCAGTGGTAAGGACAGCCACAGTAAGAACTGTCTTACACATTGCTACGATCAAGCAGTGGGATATTCGACAGTTAGATGTTCAAAACGCTTTCCTTCATGGAGATTTGAGTGAAACAGTATTCATGACGCAGCCTGCAGGTTTCATTGATCCTCTCAAACCAAATCATGTTTGCAAACTACATAAGTCCCTTTATGGATTAAAGCAATCTCCAAGGGCATGGTTTGATAAATTCAGCTCATTCCTCTTGGAATTTGGATTCATTTGCAGTAAGTTTGATCCTTCTCTGTTTGTGTATGCTACATCAAATGACATTATTCTGTTGCTTTTGTATGTTGACGACATGGTTTTAACAAGCAACAACCCTACTGCACTGGAAAATTTATTGAGTCATCTCCAGAGTACTTTCAGAATGAAGGATCTTGGGAAGCTATCTTATTTTCTGGGTATACAAGCACAGTTCCATCCACAAGGCCTGTTTCTGTCACAGCAAAAATATGCTGAAGATTTACTGGCTGTTTCCTCAATGACAGACTACTATGCAGTCTCAACACCACTCCCTTTACAGCCGGATAAAGCTCCCAATCAGGAAGAATTGTTTGAGAATCCGACATATTTTAGGAGCTTAGCAGGGAAACTCCAGTACCTCACCATCACTCGCCCCGATATTCAGTACTCCGTCAATTATGTGTGCCAGAAAATGCACTCACCCACTGTGTCTGATTTCCTTCTGCTCAAGAGAATCATACGGTATATTAAGGGAACTCTTACAATGGGCATCTTCTTTACTCGCAACACAGACTGCACACTTCGAGCTTATAGTGATGCAGACTGGGCTGGTTGCAAAGTCACACGAAGATCAGTCGGAGGTTATTGCACATTCTTGGGGAGTAACATCATCTCATGGTCCTCGAAGAAGCATCCTACAATTTCTAAAAGCTCCACAGAGGCTGAATATAGGACGATGTCGGAAACAGCTTTAGAGATTAAGTGGCTCAGTTCAGTGTTGAAAGATATCTACACTCCACTTCCTCATACACCAGAACTATACTGTGACAATCTCTCTTCTGTTTTTCTCACAGCAAATCCAGCTTTCCATTCAAGAACTAAACACTTTGATATAGATCATCATTATGTACGGGAAAGAGTGGCATTGGGTTCTCTTATAGTGAAGCATATACCGGCATCTCTTCAGTTGGCAGATATCTTTACGAAGTCACTACCGTCTGCATCCTTCTCTGTTCTTCAGTTCAAACTTGGTGTGGTTGTCCCTCCCACACAAAGTTTGAGGGGGAATATTAGAGAAGGTGATGTCGTTTCATCAAGAATTCGACGATTGGGCTTGAATGAGTGGAAGCCCAAAGATGAAACTACGCCAAAGCAAAACGATGTCGGAGCAGCTTCATCGTTGTCGTGTGAAGACAAAAACAAAGATGCTGCAGCAGGAAGAAAAGCAGAATCGCAAGGACAGACGGCTCAGCCAGTAGCCGTCAGAAATCGATTCGGAGTGCTCAGATCCCTAGAAGACTAGCAACGACTAGAAAGAAGACATGTGTCTTAGGGTTTTATTAAAGAAACGTTCGACTGATATATAAATGTTGTTCAGTGTCTGTATTGTTTTCTTAAGAAAAACAGAGTGTAAAAACGACTAAATGAAAACTCGTTTTCTCTTTATTCATTAAGCTTGCCTTCTTTCTTACATGTTGTAATCATGATATTTAAGCCGATACCCATAAATATCTACAAAATCTCTATCAATCTTTATGTATGCATCATCATTAATATAATCATTAATAGACTCAAACTCTCCATTGTCTATAGCGAACGTCTTACCATCAGTAATAAAAACGTATACACGTTTACCTGATGCATTAGAAACTTTTTGTAACCATGGAGTCATAGGTAGATAGTGAATATAAAAATATTTCAACTATTTTTTAATGTGAGAAATAATAAAACAGGAGACCCTTCTTAAATAGATTTCTCATTATGATCTAACGGTTTAGATTTGTTGACTTCCTATTTAATCTAACAGATGAAATCTTGGGACAATTAATCTAGTATGTCATTACATGAAATACTTAATATTAATAAGATGCTTACATCGTACAATAATATAATACTTCATTAATATAATATTGAACAAAATTAGTGAACTAAATCTTTGTATATACGCATGGTTTATATTAAAAATATCACGACTACACGAGAAGAACACTAGACATATAAAAACACCAAAGAAAAGATCTCCACTTTTTATACGAAGAAAATTGTAAAGCAATATCAACTTACTCGCAAAACTAAAAATTAAAACCATTATATTGTTTTCAATTCAGACTCAAAAATTAGAAGATCTTCAAATAGGAGCTAGTAGTTGTTGATGCAGCAAGATATCATCTGGATCACAAACCCTAAGAACACATCTGGACTAATTCTTACCATTTAACACATAATAGGACATAATTCTAACCAACCATAATTGATCTTTAAAACAAACAAATCAAAAGAGTAAGTATCTTAAACGTCAACTACAACCTAAACCAAGTACAATCCCTGAAGACGCAAATGAAGGATCAAATGCGGTAAGGATATAAAATAGATTAGAGGATGAGGAATTGATCGTCAAGCCAATAGAAGTGTGGGAGTCAACAGTTGACCTGTGAATCAAATGCGACGAGAATCACCGCACAAACCATGTCACCAAAAAACCATCCAACAGGAGCTCCTGCTAACAAATATTAAATGAAGTTACCACAAAAGCATCCAAGAAGCCGCTAAAAATCTGCAACTCTAAGCCGTTTATATAGACACTATCACCAACTTACCAAGAGAAGCCCAATCGGAGCCCAAGATGAAATCTGAACCGGTTTGGATTAAGAAGACTTCAAACCAGAAATACAAACCGGCCGCTGTAACACAAGATAAAATGGTACAAGTCAGAACCTGCAAATAACAGAGATAGTACTCTGCAAACAAAGCCTCTGAAAATGAAGACTTTCACCCAAGACATTTTACTGAAGAACAATTTTTCACCACTCCAAAGTTATGGACAATGAGATACGTGGAGAATTATGATTGCTTGTAATTGTCTTTATAATAGTGCACTGTAACAACGAACAAGTTAAGAGAAATGAAAATGAAGTTTTGAATCTTGAAAGCTTTCTGTTTTTCTCTCAAAATCACATGGTATTAGAACCATGGAAGAAACTCCAGACCCTCTTTCAGCTTCCTCTTTAACGATTTCACAGTGTGTTACCTTGAAACTCAATGCGAAAAACTACCTCCTGTGGAAACTGCAGTTTGAGCAGTTTTTTTCCAGCCAAATGCTGCTCGGTCTTATCACTGGTGCTTCACCTCGCCCACGCCCCACAATGACAGTGCACAATGGAGACCAAGTGACAGAAGCAGCAAACCCAGACTTTCTAAATTGGGTGAGATCAGACCAGCTGGTGATGGCATGGCTCTTTGGATCTCTCTCTGAAGATGCACTCAAAGCAGTTTATGGTCTCAGAACTCCTCAAGAGGTATGTTTTTCTCTTGCAAAGAAGTATAACTGAGTATCTGCGACTAGGAAACTCGACTTACAAAGGAAAATACAGACTACCACAAAAGGGAACAAATCTATGTCTGAGTATCTATCAGAAATGAAATCTTTGTGCGACCAACTTGACTCCATAGGTTCCAACATTTCAGAGCAAGAAAAGATCTATGGAGTGCTCAATGGTCTTGGGAAAGAATATGAGTCAATCTGCACAGTCATAGAAAGTTCAATGGATAGCTATCCAGGCCTTTGTCTAGACGATGTCATATACAAACTTACCGGTTTTGACGACAAACTTCAGGCATATGACACTTCTACTACAGTCACGCCACATCAAGCGTTTTACACAGACATGGGAGGTTATTCAGGCCGAGGAAGAGGATATCTTTGTGGCAGTTTTAGAGGGTGAAATAATTTTTCCAACTTCTCTACCCAAGGCAGAAGTTTTTATCAACAGTTTGGACAAGGCAGATGTCGTGGAAGCTTCTCAGACAGTCTGATGAAACCAATCTGTCAAATTTTTCATAGATATGGACACACTGCTTTGAGATGCTACAAGAGATTTGACCAAAAATTTCAACCAGAAGAGGTACCTCAAACTTTAACAACCATGAAAGCATCTGAACAAGGAGACTTCTCTGGTGCAGAATGGTATCCTGACACTGGAGCAACCCATCATGTCAGTAATACAGCCCAAAATCTTCCGAATATTCAAGCTTATGATGGTTCAGACTCGGTTATGGTAGGTAATGGTGATTTTTTGCCAATAACTCATGTGGGATCAGTGGCATTACCACATTATCAGGTACCTTAAATCTCAAAGAAGTTTTGGTCTGTCCTGACATTGTGAAATCTTTATTATCAGTCTCAAAACTCATTGATGACTATCCATGTTCATTCATATTTGACTCTGAAAATGTTTTTGTTAAGGACAAAGTAACCAATCGCCTTCTCAGCAAGGGCAAAAAGCTTGCAAGACTGTATCGCCTGGAGAATCCTAACTTCCTGGCATTCTATTCCTCAAGACAGTGTGCCACCTCTGATCTCATCTGGCATCAAAGGTTGGGTCATCTTCACTCCCAAGCTCTGCAACATCTATCCTCCACTAAGGCGATTTCTATTAATAAAGTTACAAACTCAGTTTGTGAGGCTTGTGAACTAGCAAAATGTTCTAGATTACCATTTTCTAGCTCAGACTTTAAAGCGTCAAGACCACTTGAACGCATTCACAGTGATGTTTGGGGCCCTGCTCCTGTGAAATCTGTTCAAGGCTTCTCTTATTATGTTGTTTTTATTGATAACTATTCAAGATTTGCATGGTTTTATTCCCTCAAAGCTAAATCCGATGTCTTTGTGGTGTTCAAAGCATTTCAAACTCAAGTTGAAACACAATTTGGACAGAAAATCAGTATATTTCAGTCGGATGGTGGTGGAGAGTTTGCTAATACACGATTTCTTACAAACTTAACAAACTGTGGCATCAAGCAAATTTTTTCTTGCCCACATACACCCCAACAAAATGGGCTAGCTGAAAGAAGACATAGATATATAGTGCAGCTGGGAATGGCTATGATGTTTCAAGGAAACATCCCACAAACACTATGGGTTGAAGCATTCTTTACGAGCAATTTTTTGGGTAACTTGTTACCATCCTCAGTAAATGAAGACATGAAAATTCCATATGAAAAATTACATAAACAAGCTCATGTCTACACGTCTCTGCGAGTATTTGGGTGCTACTGCTGTCCTTATTTGAGACCATATGCAAAGAACAAGTTTGATCCTAAGTCATTGCCGTGTGTCTTTGTTGGATACAATGAAAAATTTAAAGGCTACAGATGCTTTCATCCACCAACTGGTCGAGTCTACATCTCAAAGCGTGTCATATTTGATGAATATAAGTTTCCATACAAAGAATGCTACAAGATGTACAACTCAATTCCAGTCACTCCTCTCATGAAAGCCTGGAAATTCAGCTACCAAACAGAGCCTGAAGAACCTGAAATATCAGCTCCCGAGGAAATACCTCCTAGGCAACATCATCATCCTCCTGCTGCAAGACACTCGCCAACTTCTGCAGTAGTACCTGCTTCTCCTATGCTGGATATTGGTTCTCATGTAGTCTCTTCGGGAGATGATACTTTGGTTGAGGCAGATCAGGCAGCTAGAACAAGAGTTCATCACCTGCACCATCAACCTCATCACCTGCAATAACTACTAGCAATGTATCTCTTGGAGTGAGTAACACAATGAACACTCATCCAATGGTGACTAGAGGAAAACGCTGCATTGCTAAGCCCAATCAGAAATATATATTAACTCTTGGTACAGAAAATCCAACAAAACCAAGAACTGTGAAATCAGCCTTGAAACATCCTGGTTGGGCAGAAGCTATGACAGAGGAAATTCAAACATGTTAGGATACAAAAACATGGACATTGGTTCCACCACCAAAGGGCATCAATCTACTCGGTTGTAAATGGATATTCACGACAAAGCTACAAGCAGATGGGTTATTAGACAAACTTCGAGCAAGACTAGTAGCAAAAGGATTTGAGCAAGAGGAAGGAGTTGATTTTCTGGACACCTTCAGCCCAGTTGTAAGGACAGGTACAATTCGTTTGATTCTACATATAGCTACAACAGAAAATTGGGAAATCAAACAGCTCGATGTTAAAAATGCTTTCCTACATGGAGACTTACAAGAGGATGTTTACATGAAGCAACCACCTGGATTTGAGGATAAGGAACATCCTCATCATGTGTGTAAACTACACAAAGCAATCTATGGTCTTAAAAAAGCACCTCGAGCTTGGTTTGATAAATTCAGTGCCTACTTACTCGAGTTTGGATTTCTCTGCAGCACAAGTGACCCTTCATTGTTTGTCTACAAAAGAGACTGGTGTATTCTTATCCTTTTGCTCTATGTAGATGATATGATTGTCACTGGAAATGATCAATCCCAGCTTCACAGATTGCTACAGTCCTTGCAACTTCATTTCCGGATGAAAGATATGGGCAGATTAAAATACTTTTTGGGCATTCAAATTGAGTTTACAAAATATGGGTTATTCTTGCATCAAGGGAAGTATGCTGCAGATCTTCGTAAAACAGCTGGAATGCAAGACTGTGCTCCAATTGCAACACCACTCCCACTGTCCTCAAACACTCCAAATGATGCAACTGAGGACTTTTCAGATCCAACACATTTCAGAAGCTTAGCAGGTAAGCTTCATTATCTCACATTAACCCGTCTTGACATACAATTTTCAGTTAACTTTGTATGTCAGAAAATGCACAAGCCATCCACTTCAGATTATGCTCTTCTAGAAAGGATTTTTAGGTACTTAAAAGGGACGTTACAGATGGGAATTACCTTCAGCAAGGCCTCTGATCACACCCTTAGAGCATACAGTGATAGTGACTGGGCAGGCTGCAAACTCACCAGGCGATCCACTGGAGGTTTTTGTATATTTCTGGGCTTAAATCTGATTTCTTGGTCAGCAAAAAGACAGCCTACAGTCTCGAGGTCTTCTACGGAGGCATAGTACAGGGCCCTTTCAGATACAGCTGCTGAACTGTCATGTATGTCAGCAATTCTTAAAGATATTGGTCTACCTCAGCAAAGCATTCCAGAGATATATTGTGACAATCTCTATGTTGTTCACCTATCTGCTAATCTAGTGATGCACACAAGAACCAAACACTTTGATACTCACTTTCATTACGCCAGAGAACGTGTTGTTTCTGGTTCGCTCATCATCAAACATGTACCATCATCATCATTCGCTTAGTCCAACATAAGAGAATGTACAAAACGGTTAACCATAGTAGGTCCTATGCAACCGCACTCCCAAACATGTACTTTGTAATATCTTTTCTTTTGAACCTTTACACTCCTCACAAAACATTCTGTTTCTCGTGTGATGTTCTCTCTCGCAAAAGTTTTTTTTCTCTATTTTCTAGTAATATTCAATTTATATTTAAAACTAATTATGCAATATTTTGAATTTTCTCAACATTTATTATTTTTAGGGGTATACATTTTCATTTAAAATGAGATAAATAATGGAAACAAAAAATTATATTTTCATCATCAGCATAAACATATATCATATTCGAAAGCAAGCTGAAATTAAAAGCTTTAGTCAATTTCTATGGTAATATATTTCAAGAGATAAACTAGTATATTACTTGTGCTATGCACATAAAAAAAATTAATATTTTAAAATTTTTATATTAAATAAAGTTTTAAATAAAATACAAAGAAAATTGATCATATTTTTTTCTTTATTGTGTTATGCATAACACTAAATTTTTTTACAGAGATCAATTGATTATGTTGAAAATCTTAAAATCTCCTAACTTTTGTATCTGTTGGATTTTAAAAATTTGAATTTCAATGCTTTTTCTTTAATATATATTAGTAGATATGTGTGAGGATAAATAATTTTAAAATTTTAAAATATCAAAATTAATACAATACTAAAAGTAAATTTTGACATAATTAAGTAAGAGATTTTATAATATATTTTAATTAAATGAATGAAATTAGTTTAATTAATTTTTTATATTATAGAATATATTTATATGTAAAATACTCTTTTTAAAAAGTAATTATTAATAGCTTAAATTTAATATATTAAAAAATTATATAATATCCATCAAGAGAACGCAAATAAAATAACAGGGAAAAAGTGAAAACGAATTAGAAATCACAATATTGAGAAAGGAGAAAACATTCTTAAAGTGAAATTTCCATTTTACTCATATTGCCTTTTCTTTTACCTTTGTCGACAACTAATAGCATGATCACTTAAATTTATTCTTATATAATTGAATAAACATTAGTAATTAAAACTCTAATAAAACCCAAAAACAAGTAGAGTTTCCTTTTTGCATAATTTCCTTTTTACTTCGTTTCTTTTTTTATCAGACCTTGTCCAGGAAGGTAATTTATTAATTCTTTTGAAGCTGTTACAATAGAAGAAAAAAAGTCAAATATCTCAAGATATCGTAATTCAAATGTTCACCATGAGATACAAAATGAGGAGCTTTGGAGACCGTCTTGAACGGCTAGAGCAGCCACACCTATTGGCACCCGAGAAGCTAAAACAAGATCCAAGAAACTTACGACCAGTAGATGATATTGGGAATTTCCAAATGGATGAGGAGACTTCTTTCATGAACACATGGCACCACAACAACCTCAACATCCTAGGAAGAGTGAGCCAACTAACCAATAATGCCTTAGCATGGTGAAATAGGACAATAGCAAAAATGAGGAGAAAAAGGTATGGTTCTGTGAACAACTAGACCAACTTAAAGACTAAGATCGAGGAATGACCTTGAACAGTACCACAAAGACGTACAAAAATAGTGTAGAAAATTGGTGCAGGGTTCCCAGCTAGTAGATAAATATTTTGTGGAGTTTTAAAAGCTCATGAACTTCCTAGAATTAGAGGAGTCTGAAGAAGCCTTGGTTGCACAATTCATTGATGGCTTTTAAAAACACATTGCTTAGAAGCTGGAGCGATAAAGGTACAACCGCTTACATGAGCTGTTGCACTTGTCAGTACGAGTAGAGCAACAAATCAAATGCAAAATGGGCATGCTCAGTTAAGCAAAGACCAACTAACAATGGCCCCTGCGCAACAACCAGACTGTAGATAAAGGCAAGGCCATAGAGGTTCAGTCATGGTTCAAGGAAAAGATTGCCAATACTTCTAACTCACTCCGGCGAGAACAATGTAAGTATCCTTACTACAATCAAGACAGACTCATGACATCATTTGCTTTAAGTGACAAGGCAAATGACGCATGACCCAAGACTGCCCAAACAAACGAGTGACTATTGTCACTCCAGCTAGTGACTATGAATCAAAAGATGAGCAAGATGAAAAATTGAATGGCCAAGAAGATGATGTAGAGTACCCTAAAATAGAATTCCTAGTGACCTAGAGAGTTCTTAGTGTACTAGTACAATCCAAAGAAAAGGTCCAAAAGCAGAAACTATTCCACACCCAATTCACCATCAAGGATAAGATAAATAATCGTGTAATTGATGTAGGTTTTTGTGCTAGTGTTTCTAGCAAGTACATGATGTACATACTCGAGTTTGGAAATACCAAACACCCAAGTCCATACTAGCCAAAGGTCGCCGAATAAGTTAGTGTGCCCTTTAGTGTAGATAAGTACCAAGACTAGGTACTATATGATGTGGTTCCTGTACAAGAAGGGCACCTATTGTTGTGTAGTTTGATCGTGCCACAATCCACAATGGCCAGATGAATTACTATTCTTTCACCCACGATGATTATAAGTACAACCTAGCTCCCTTAAGCTAATTGGAGGTACAAGACCTTCAATATAAAAATGAAAAATGAGGCCAAGGAAAGTAGATTTACCCTTTCATCACAACTGGAGCATTACGTAAAGTTATATGTCCCAAAAGCATAATTCTACTAATATTGTACAACAATAGTGTAAGGTTCAAGGAAGAGGAGTTAGCAGCTGAGTTCAATGTCATGCCGTAGAAGTAAAAAGATAGATTTCTAGAGGAGATAACATCCGGTGTGCTCCCAATATGATAAGGACCTCAGTAGTGACCATGGACCTAGCCTATGGACCGCAGTATGAGAGGTCCTGGTAACATGGTCAAGGAACAAACTGTTGAGGAAGAGGTTCAGTTTGGCCATTGAGAACTACCTCAAATCTCTTTACCGACATGGCCAGAGACCTACCAGACCCTTGCCAACAACAACACAACCATCCTAGATGGCCAACCGGTCACTCTAGACAGGCCAGTCGATGATCTTATCCAAGCTTTCAACAAAATGGCCATTGCCATGGAAATGATCATCTTAATCCAGATAAGTGCTTTGCCTCTACTTGCAATCAAATGTCCTAACCCATTTTGCAGGACTAATTGCCCAAAGACTCAAGATGGCCGCGTTGGGAAAGAAAGGGCTGAGACAACGCCCAAAGACCAAGATCTTCAAGGAAGCGAAAGACAAGTAGAAGAGCCTCAAGTCCAAGACCCTAAGACCTCAAATGAAGACATAGAAAAGCTTAGAGCCCTAACACATGTTGAAAAAAATACTTGTAGGATCAAATGACCTTAACAATGACCCAACATGATGCCAAATTCATATTAGGCGCCTTCTACAAAGGAATCAAACACATGCCTCTTTGCTTGGACTTTAGAAAAATTCGATCTTTATTAATATCAAAAAGGTTAAATGTTACAAGGCTGCAGGAAAACTTTATATAATTATTTTGTAGCTTATACTTAATGGTCAAAACAAATGAAAGAAAATATGACAACGAAACATACACCAAAAATAAATCGCATATTACAAAGAAATGGAAAAGTGTAGGTACTTCTAGAAGCTCTCTTAAGCACTTCTAGATGCCCAATCATTCAAATGAACCGATTGGAGCCGTTTATGACAAGTGAGATGACCAACTGATTTGATCACTTGCAAACCAAAACATATCGTCAAAGAGAGATTTTTAAGGCCCCAAAGAAGCCTAAAATAAACCTACCATGCACCAACCACCATAAGATGAGGTGGATCCCTCTTCTCCAATCCATGCCATATATGGACCGAACTGCACTTAATGTGTTCAGATTGTAACATCTCTATTCCTTGCAACTTTGGCATGTATTGAATACTTTCCAAAGCATCCAGGATGTACCTAGACACCTTATTCGCCCCCAAGCTTTATAGATACAAGCACGGACACTTTCCATGTTTGCCAAACAAGACATTAATCACTACTAGAAAACAATCATTTTGCCACTCCAATTCGCGGCCACACTCGTGGTCACAAATTTTACGATTCTTTTGCACTTTTAGGACTAAAATCTGTAGTCGCATATTGGTCACAATTTGCAACCAAAATTCGACTAATATGCGATCAGTTTGTGACCAAAATGTGTAGTCGCTATGCAGTCATATTTTTGCGACCAAATAGCGACTACATATGTTGCATTTGGAGTGGCAGTTTAGTCAGAATGTGGTGGCTAAACAACAACGTGGAAAACATGTGCATGGTAGGTATACCTAAAAATAAGCGACCACACTACTGTGGTCGTGAAATAGTCACAAAATAGTGGCAAAATCTTATATATATGATCCCATGTCTTTTCTCTTATTTGTAGAATCACAAATAAAAAAACTTCAAACATGTGGAGAAATTACAATAATTTGAGAGAGTGGATGTAAAAAAAGATTGATAATCAAAAAACAAAACGACGGAATTTGCACAAGTGATGGAGTAGTTCATAAATTTTGCAAGTAGTCAGCAGATAGCGCAAACTAGTGAAGGTAAGTTTTTCTGTCCTTGGATTAATTGCAAAAATGATAAATTTCTTAAGGGACAAAAAATTTAGAATAATCTATATAGTTGAAGATTTATACCACATTATTATGTTTGGTATAAATATGGAGAAGAACTGAATATTGAGGTAGGCACGAGTCGTTGTGATGATGTGAATAGAAATCAAAGAGGTACATGTGGTAGTGAAGAAAGAGTAGGTACCTCCAGTAATAGATATATTGAAATGGTGATAGATGCTTTTCGTGATACTACGACTGATGAGTACTATAATCATCACGAGGAAGACTTTAATAATATAGAAAGCGTATATGGTGTTTACCTATAGGCGACAGATTGAGGAGAATGTACCATAACGAAAAAACTACAGCGGCAATGAGGTAGCACACAGAGCATGAAGCAGAAAGCGGAGAAATAAGTCATCCATTTGATGCTGCGGAGTGGAAAATTTTTCAACATCTACATCGAAGATTTGCTGCTAAATCTCAAAATGTTTATTTTGGCTTCTATACTGATGAGTTCAATCTATTTGGGATATCTTGTAATCGTTTATTATGGCCAGTGATTATCACTCCATATAACTTACCACATGATATGTGTATGAAAAAATAATACTTGTTTCTTACAATTCTGAATTTGGGGCCAAATCATCTGCACGCTAGTTTGGCCTTTGATTGATAAGCTGAAAATGTTTTGGTATATGGGAGTTGAGACATACGATGTGTCTTTAAATAAAAATTTTAATTTAAAAGTTGTGCTACAGTGAACGATAAGAGATTTTCCAACGTATAGAATATTGTTAGGATGTACAATGCATGGTAGATTATCTTGTCTAATTTGTATGGATGATACCAAGACATTTCAATTACCAAATCGTAGAAGGACGTGCTGGTTTGATTGTCACAGAAGGTTTCTTCTTCAAAGTCATCTATTACGGAAAAATAAAACAAATTGTTTAAAGGGAAAGCACACTTTGAATGACTATCCACCAGAATCATTGACCGGCGAACAAGTTTCTTACAAACGAATAAAATATGTCAATCTTTTAAGAACATTTGACTACCGTGGAAGGTCATGAATGAAAACAAAAAGGATATGTAAGTTGGCATAATTGATTTAAGATTTTGTAGATTTTTCTAAATTATATTCAACTAAATTAGTTCCACTTAATTAAAGGTTTTACATACTTCTCGAAAAGTCTGCACAAAATAGAAATTTGACCAAACCAGAAATTTGACCAAACCAAAAAAGTAGACATCTCAAAAAGTGTACTTTGTAAAAAAATACAAAGGAAAATTCTGTGTAAGTCTACTTTGTAAAAAACATAAAACAGTCTCTTTGTAATAAAACAATGTGCTTTGTAAAAAACAGCACACTTTGTAAAAAACAGCATGCTTTGTAAGAAACAGCATGCTTTGTAAAAAAAAATACAAAACAAACGTTTCAAGAAGTCTTCACAAATTTCAAAATGTAAGCAAACGAGAGTTTTAATTTAACCTAACCAAAAAAATACAAATTAGATTTTTTGAGAAGTCTACACAAACTAGAAATTTGACCAAACCGGAGTTTTAGTTTAACCTATTCAAAAAATTACAAAGCATACTCCCGTTAAGTTTGCTTTGTAACAAAGTTGACTTCTCAAAAAGTCTGCACAAAGTGGAAATTTTACCAAACTAAAATTTTAATTTAACCTTAAATACAAAGCAGAGTTCTCAAAAATTCTATTTTGTAAAAACAAATACAAATCATACTTCTCGAGAAATCTGTAAAAATCGGAAATTTGAATAAATCAGAACTTAAATTTAACATAACCAAATTTACCGTTTTAACTTCACCAAATTTTACTTTCCATATATAGAGAAATTTACCCTTAAATTCTACCATAATTTTATCTCCAAAAAAAGTCGAAGTCTCCATCCATTAAAAATGATTACAAGGTACTTTCCTCTTTTCCTCTGCTCCTTTCTTTTCTTCTTTCCTCATCATTTTCTTTCTTATTTTCTTATTTTGTAGATTTAAAAAAAACAAAAAGGTAAGTTTCTGTTTTTAGATGGTTGTTCTTTTTGTGGTCTTCTAATATTTGTGGTTTGGAATATTTTTATCGTTTAAATATTTTTTTGTTTTCCTAATATTTTTTTTCATCTTCTATTGTTGTAGATCTCAAATAGAAGTCAAGAGATCTTATAAAGTAAATTTGTTATTTTTAGTAGTTTTTAGTTTTTTTTGTGGCTTTGGAGATTTTTGTTGTTTAGATGTTTTATTGTTTTCGTAATCTTCTTTCTCATCTTCTTTCTCATCTTTTTTTTTTTCATATTCTCATATTCTTTATGATATTCTCTTGTTGTATATTTAAAAAAATAAAGTCAAGAGATCTAAACCGTAAGTTTGTTATTTTGAGTGGTTTTTTGTTTTTTCTGTTTTTGTGGTTTTGGAAATTTTTATTATTTAGATGTTTTATTGTTTTCCTAATTTTTTTTGTCATCTTCTTTTATTGTAGATCTGGAAAAGAAAATCAATAGATCCTAAAAATTAATGTTATTTTTAGTGGTTTTTTGAAAAAAATAATTTTTTTTAAAATTTTTGATGGTAGTTTTAAGATTTTTAATGATGTTTTGAAATTTTTGTTGGTTTTACAATTTTTTGGTAATTTTTTTGAGTTTTTGGCAGTTTTTGAGTTTTACGTTAAGTTTTTTGAATTGATGGTTTTGCTATCTCTAATGGATAGACTTATTAGAAGTTGTAGACTTTATTTGCAATTTTCATTACAAGTTTCAGACTTCAGTTGTAACTTCACTACAAATTACAGACTTCGTTTGCAAAATTCATTGCGATTTCAAAAATATGGTGAAGTTGACATGTTTTGTATCTCTGTGTGAGCCAAAAGATGTTAACAAGGCACTGTGCGATGAATTTTGGATTAAAGCAATGCAAGATGAACATGATCAATTCTCTAGACATGATGTATGGATTTTGGTTCCAAAAATACGACATGATGTATGGATTTTGGTTCCAAAAATACGACATGTTGATGCTGTAGGTACCAAGTGGTTCTGCAAGAACAAAATCGACGAAGATGGCAACATTGTTCAGAACAAAGCACGTTTGGTTGCACAAGACTCCTTCTAAATTGAAGGGGTAGAATTTGATGAGACTTTCGCACATGTAGCACGTCTTGAATCCTTCAGGCTACTGTTTGGGATTTCTTGCAAACTCAATTTCGGGTTGTTTCAAATGGATGTGAAAAGTGCTTTCTTAAATAGGTTATTTCAAGAAGAAGTTTATGTTGCACAGCCAAAAGAATTTGAAAATTCAAATTTTCCAGATCATATTTAGAAACTTAAACGGACACTCTATGGACTTAAGCAGGCATCTAGAGCTTGATATGAACGCCTTAAATGATTCTTGGTCGAAACTGCATTCAAAAGAGGTGGTGTGGACAAAATGCTATTTGTTCAAAAAGAGTCAAACCACATCTTGATAACTCAGATTTATGTCTATGACATCATCTATGGACGAAGTAAGAAGAGTCTTGTGGATCAATTTTTCACTGACATGACACACGAGTTCGAGATGAGTTTGGTTAGAGATTTAAACTACTTCCTTGGGTTATAAGTCAAGAAAACAATTGGAGGGGTTTTTGTATCTCAAACACACATATACAAGTAACCTTGTCACTCATTTTGATATGCAGACAAGTAAATAGTCCAACACCCCCATGAGTACAACTACCAAGTTGTGCAAGGACGAAAAAGGAATTAAGGTTGATGAAAAGTTGTACTGTGTAATAATTGGTAATATATTCTATTTGACTCCAAGTCGACAAGACTTGTGTTACAGTGTTGGAGTGTGTGCAAGATACCAAACGAGTCCATGTGCCTCACATTTGGTTACAATCAAACACATTATCAAGTATGTGAAAGGGATTTTGAATTTAGGTTTGTTTTACACAAAGGATACTAACTCTAATTTGGTTGGTCTTGTGATGCAGATTGAGCAGAAAATCTTGATGACGGTAAGAGCACCTCAAGAGGATGTTTCTTCTTGGACACCAACATGATATCAAAGCATCGTAAAAAATAGAAATGTGTCACACTTTCCACAGCTGAAGCAGAGTATATGGCACTAGGCAGCTGTTGCACACAATTTCTTTCAAGGAAACACATGCTTGTTGACTATGATGTGCGATCCGAAACTCTTTTGGTGCATTGTGATAACATGAGTGTTATAAACATATCTAAGAATTATTTTCAACATTCATAGACTAAGCACATTGATATTAGACATCACTTTGTTAGATAAATAGTGGAGGATAAAGTTATTGAAATTTTTCATGTTACATCCGAGAAACAATTTATTGATATTTCATAAAATCATTGGATTTCAACACATTTATCTTTCTAACTGATATTTTCAAAAAAAATCATTCGATTCCAACACTTTTATCTCTCTACGGAAAGCTCTTGGCATGTGTGAGTTTTGATAGAGTTTTCTTTATTGTGGATTTCATGAAGGTTGTCAAGTCTTTGTGACACTATGTGTTTTACTCCCATTGTACATATCATCACCAGAAAACCTCGTGTCAACCATTGTTAGTGAAATATAAAAAGTATACAGTAAACTTGTGCAATGAAATTGTGTAATAGTGGCAATGATTGGCAATGATGAAATAAAAAATAAAAATAAAAGGAGTATAAGGCTTAACATGAGGGATACTTGGTTTGGTACGGGATGATGCAATATTATGTTATAAGCATGATCACTATCCGGATAGGGCACATAAAATTGTCTAGGAACAAAAAGTGTGTTTTTGGCTGAGGTTGCTATATCATCTCAGTTGAGGTAAATCACGATTCTAACCTTTAAGACATCTGGTAATGAATTATGTGTTTGATAAATTGCATTGCATAATGTCTATATCATTAGTGGTGGTTGACATGTTGATCATAAGTTTTTCTTATATAACCCCAAATTGTGATAGGAAGATTGATAACCCCATGTTGTTCCATTGATTACATTCGACTTCGACTCTTCTTCCGTGTAGTTTTCAATAAGTGCATCATCATATGTTTTTAACAAAAAAAACTTAAATAAGTAATATATATATAGTGTGTTTCTTAGGTATAGGATGGTGGATGCACTTAAATTTACATTGATAAATCTATTCAAACTGCATATGATGTGTCTATTCTCGTGTCTAAGATTTTCTAATACAAAAGAATTGCAAAAATGTTGCCACCTGTGCAACGGTATTTTAGTTTTCTCTAACAATTTTATTTTAGTGATGTCTATTTGTGGAGTACTTATTTTCTTCTAGGGCTTCGATTTCACACGCATATAAGAGCCACTTCCTTCCTCATGAGAAACAGAATTAACATAAAAACCCTAGCAAATGTTTTTCAATTGCGACTTCGTGAACCCCCCTACACTCAGTGCGCTGCCGCTCCTCACACCACTGCCTCCACCTTTCCTGAAGCAATTTCGAAAGTCCCTCCTTTTCTCCTACTCATAGCGCTTCCATATGTCCACCCGATTCATCTTGTTCCTCGCGAGCATCTCGTTGTCGCCGCCGTGGAGAATCTTCATCAACTAAATCGCCAAAATCTGAGTCTGGTGAAAAGATGGCTGACTGTGAAGATACTAGGGAAGGAAAAATTACCCTTATCTGCTTGTTGCTGAAAGGTATGAAGAAATTCAAGCAAAAGTCATTGCCGAAATTAAACAATGCTCGGAATTGTCGAAACCTATACGTTGTCCCTTCAATCACCGATTTGCATTGGTTGGAGCAAGTGAAAGGATAAAATCCTTTGCAAATCGGATTTTTCTGGACAGGAAGTACCATCCACTCGATTATTCATAGCTTAGCGAGACTATGGAACATATCGAGAAAGCATGTTTGATCTATACTGTTCTTGATGTCGCTACCTATGTTCCACAAGTTATTAGAGAATTTTATGCCAATTTTGGTGATCTTGAGTATGGATTGCACATCAACATGATATATGTGCGAGGGGAAATGCATGAGTTCACTCCCGATATTATCAACCGTCTATTTCACTTACATGTCCATGGTGACAACTCGATTTTGCACCCATGGTTGTATGAAGACATTTATGTGAGCTACCACTTTGACAGGAGGCAAACAGACCCATTGGAAAGGGTTTTGCTCTAAACCCCTACTATGCAAATTATCTATAAGTTTTGTTGCACGAATTCGCTTTCCACATTGAACAAGTCTTCTATGATTAAAGGGAGGGTTCAATTTCTCTCAATGATGCTTCAAAGAAAAGAGTTTGATTCTGACTAGATAGTTTATGAATCTTGGCCATTGTTTCCTTGTCAGACAAGGGTAACACCTTGATATTTCCGAATCTAATCTATCTCCTCTTAATGTTTCAACAAGTTGTGTAAGGGGAACACGGAGACAATATATAGTTCCAGAGGCTCTTTTGCAGTGGTACTTGCTTCGATGCAAGTATGTAGTGTGAAGTACAGCTCTGAATCATCTTCAGTCTTGAGTCTTGCTGTCAATCTCAAAGAGCTTGCTCACATGGTCCGAAAAATACAAATGTGTGTTCAAGGTACATTCATTTCTTTCTATTTTCTTCTCATGTGCTCTTGGTATGTCTAATTTTTTTCTAAGTGTGCACTCAGGTAGAAGAGAATACACTTCTAATCGCACAGGTGCACAAAAAGTGTGTGTGACCGAATAAGAGTGTGATGCCGCCTCTGATGAAGAGTAATTGATTGGGTGGAAGTGCAAAAGATATGGGTAGTACTTGTTGGTCTGCACATTAGTAGTATGTGTTTGGGTTATCTTGTCGCTTGTTTGGTGGGCTGTTGTTAAATTGTGGTTTTGTGTTGTGTTTCGGAACTGATGTGGTTGAGGATGTTAGAACTTATTTCAGATTAATTGTATGTTGGTTGGCTTGAATGTTACCTAGGAATGGTATGTGTATGTGTGTGCTTGATCAATCCTTGATGCAGATACATTGAGGTGTCACACTTAGACCGAAAGGGGAAGATTGTTAGCACATAAGTGCCAAGGTAAACCCTGCATAGGTTGTGCCATCGGAATGAAGTTCGTGAGATGTGACGTGGTACATCATAAGTGAATGAGCAATTCGGAATATTATGTAAGACACATAATAAGGAAGTTGATATTTGATAAATATTGGAGATTCTTCAAATAAGTAAGTGAGAATATCTACGAATTCATATAAATAAGAGTATGATGAAAGTTCCTAGGTTTTAAGCTTCTAGAGTGACATAGGAGAAAACGCAAGTTGTGAAATTCAGTGAGTGAACAAAGAGTGTGTTGTACTGTTATTGCATAAGTGAGTTTGGGTATATTATGAATCGGTCAAGGACGAGTCTTGTGGGATGCCACCTAAATCTTGTTTAAGTGATTTCTAATAAAGTTTGTATGTGTTTAGACAAGTTTCTCTGTCTTCAATAGTTTATGTTTATTCTAGTTCTTTTAATAATCATCTTATATCATTGAAACGAAAACTTGATTTTTGCGATCATCGTTCACTACAAAAATTTTGTTTCCTTTTTTATTATCCACCACAAAATGCAATGTCTCTATCACTTTTCAATTTCCAAAAACGATATATACTTAAACCATGATATGTAGATAACTATATGTTTTATATTACATCATCATACATATATATATATATATATATTTAGAATTTTATATTTTTTAAAACAGATTTTTCGAAAATATGTTTTATATTTACTGTTTTAAAATAGATTTTCTGAAAATTATATTTTGAAAATATTCTCGATAAAAATTTTATGTTTACTATTGTTTCCACGTTTTCGAAAATACATGTTTTCGCATAATTTCAAACCTATTTTTCCAAAACTTGATTTATTTCTTATAATCGATTAAAGATCCACTTGAAGAAATGGAACCAAAAATATAAACACGATTTATGATTGCTGACACAGATGATTACACTGATTGCTGACACAGACGATTACACTGATTGCTGACACAGACGATTATACTGATTCATGAGTGATTCATTAAAAGATAGCATTATTCTATCCCATTTTTTTAAATGACCATTTTTTAATTTATCATGAAAATAAGACAAGAATAAGAGTATGGCTGCCCCAACTACTGAATTAGCCATGTTTCTCAAAGATTATCTTGTATTTTTATGAATTACATTATTGTGAATCCCAAACCAAAATGTGTACATAATGTATAATTAAGAGTTTTAAAAAAACGATAAAGATTTTTAAAAATACTAAGAAAAGAACCTTGTATTATTACATTTAGAATACGTAAACATGCCAACAAAAAAGGTAAATAAATAAATCATAGTAGAGAATGTGAACCATCATAACTTACAATGCACATTGGATTTACACATTAATAAACACAATCATAACTTATAATATAAAGAAAGAGAAAATATTGCAAATATTACGCAAAATAGTATGACCAATTTTCTTTCTGCTCATTTTCTTTATTTTAATAAGGTTCACGGTTATTAAAAACTTTTTGCTTAATGTTTTTATCAACCAAAAATCTTAGAATAATACCTAAAATAGAATTTTTAAAAGTTTTTAAATTTTAAATATAACATTTTAAATTTAAAATTCTAAAAATAACACAAGTAGTATATAAAATATTTATTTAATAGAAATAAATTATATATAAATTTAAAATATTATATTTGAATTTATTTTTCTAATTTAGTGTTTAATATTTTTATTAAAAAAGTTTTAATATATTTTAAACATAAATTTATACTATTATTAGATATTTAAACTAATAATGATATTTTTGAAACAAAAATTTAAAACATTGTTATTTTACACAATTATCCAAAATCTTATTTCTACTTTGCTTTTGAGGTAAATATGAGTTAATAATCTTAGTTTTAAGTTTCTTATAATAAATCTAAATTAAAAGCAATTCTGATATTTAACATGTATAGACCATATATTAAATTGACTTAAAATAACATATTCTGCAAATTATATAATTTTTTAAACCTACATTTCCACAATTTTCTCTATCTTTATTAAGAATGACCAAGCCTATCAATTATGACCCAACTTACTGATAATTTTTTATAAAGAAAGATCAAATTGAAAATTTACTTTTATTAGAAATGACCAAAAAATTTTAAAAATAAGACTGAACACCTTACAAATTATCTTTATTAAGAATGATCAAACTTAATTATTATTTTAAATGATCCAACTTATTCGTTTCCGTTAAGTATTCTTCAAATGAATTTTTTCTTAACTTATTTTAAATGATCCAATTTATTTGAACAGCAGATTTATTTGTATCTTGCTATACCATAAATATTATTGTAAAATAGCAATTACGATCTATAAACCTAAAAATATTCTTTCTAAACTTTAAACTCTACAATCAATTACAATATGTAATCTCTAACATCTCAATCCTAATGATAAAGTTACATAATTGTATCTCTTAATGTATACCCTGAAATATAAACTTATCGGGTTTTATATGAACAGGGTGGGTTCCTATTTATTTTTTTCCAAATTCTAGGGTTAGCTCATCTCCTACTCTTGGGTCCCGAATTCGTTTATTCTATTTGATTTGATTTTGGGATTTGATTAGTTACTTGCGTTTTTGGATTCGATTTACTTAGGGTTTTGGATTCGATTTACTTAGGGTTTGATTCAATTTCGGTAAGTTCGATGTAGTCGCATTTAGATTTGGTTTACTCGGGGTTTTTATTCGACTTACCGGCGTTGTGTATTTACAGTTGTATGGGAAGATACAGTTACACCCAAAGATCTTCCTCCAAAGGAACCATTAGTAGTGGATGTTGCAGAGCTGATGTTGAATTTGGAATCCCAACTAGGTGTTCATGTGGTGGAGAAGTAGATGTTTTGATATCTTATATAGCAACCGATTCAGGGAGAAGATTCTTTACGTGTGGACTGCATGAGGATCCTGGATATCACATTCACAAATGGTGGGATGGAGCTATTGCAGAGAAATTAACTATCTTAAGGTTGCAGAATGAAGAGCACACAAGGAGATGTCCTTGTGATACCAGTTTGGAGATTATGGATGTTAAGATTCAGAACAATGCCGATGAGATTGCGAAGCTGAAAGTGATAGTGGTAGGTTTAATCTTGATTGGTGCTATATTTTTCTACTCGATGACAGACTTATTAGTTCATGATGTTAGACTTATTAATTAACGTTGCAGACTTATTTGTTAATAGTGGCAGACTTATTAGTTTACGATGGGAGACTTATTAGTTAACGACGGTAGATTTATATGTTACTAATGGCAGACTTATTTGTTACTATAGGTAGATTTATCGTTTACTATGGCAGACTTATTAGTAGAGATGGCAGATTTATATCACAAAGTTTAACATTACAAGTTTAACATTACAAGTTTAATATTACAAGTTTAACAATACAAGTGCAATCAAATTTGGGAAATCACAAAAATGGCTCTGGAGCCTTACACATTTTATAATTATATTCAGTTGCATTGCATTTGGAACATGCATGTTGTTTCCGGGGCTGTTTCTTCTCTATCGCTTTCTCTAAGGCGGATTTCATCCTTGAATTTTTGGGATGCCCTGGCTGTTGGCAAACCAAAGATGGCAAACACACCTTTTCTGTGATATGGATAGAAGCAGGTAATGTGACATCTCTGGGTGCGACTGATGTCGCATACGAATTATACAAATAGTTCATAAAGTAATAAGGATGACAAAATGATATACAACATATTTTTCGTGCCTCCGCTGCTGTAATTGCATGTACACATGGTAGTTTCTCCAAGTTAAATCTGTGACATGTGCATTTTTTTCTCCGTAAGGTTTACTAAATGCAAAGATGAGACACATGTAACCTGATTTTGATCAACGTCAATCACTTCTACATTAAGTTGCTTAGCATATGGAAGTCGTTCCTAAGGAAAATAAAACATTAGTAATAGAAATAGAAATACATACAAATCTATGAACTTGTTCAATACCTCCAACATCTTTTCAACGCCATGAGTGAGAGTTGTTTTCATTCTACATGCATCATTACTATGTTCTGCAAACCATCTTGTTATCATTAACCGTACAGTGTCTAGCAGTTCTACAATAGGTAAAGTCCTAGCTTCTAAAAGCACTTTATTAAGGGATTCACATATGTTTGATGTGGTGAAGTTGTTTCGATCACCAGAGAAATGAACACGACACCACATTTTCACGTCAGCATTTACCAAATAGTTATGCAATGTTGGATTTAAGGCGTGTATTTCGTCAAATATCATCTCAAAATCAGAAATTCAAAATGCATTCACCGCCCTTTTCACTAAATGACATGTAGCAGCAACTCTATACCGTTGTATTATATTCTAGTAAAGATGGTACGTGCAAATTCCCCGACAAGCCATCAGATATATCTTTCCAATTGCATTACCGATTGATCGATGTCTATCAAATATAATTGCAATATCTTCATCATCCGGTATAACACAACTAAGCTGCCTAAAGAACCATTCCCAGGAATCATCATTCTATGTATCAACTACTCCAAAAAGGTATGGAAAATATTTGAAAATTTCCATCTTGGGAAGCTGCGATAAGAAATGTCCCTTTATATGTCCCTTGTAGAAACGTACCATTCACCACAAAAACTTTACACATGAAAGAAAATCCATTCAAGCTAGCACTAAACGCAATAAAAAAACTTCTTGAACCTTTCGAGTTCATCAACTTCTAGACGAGTAAGTGTTGCAGGATTAGCTCTTCTGATCATATACAAGTAAGTAGATAATTCTTCATAACCTCTTTCCGGAGAACCCCTTACCAAAAATCGTGCATGTATAAGTGTCCGATATGCTTTCTAGTATGGCAACTACACCAAAAAAACTGCCATCGTATTAAAATAAATCTGCCATAACTATCAAAAACTGTGACTGTATAAAAATAACTCTGCCACAACTACCAAACAATTTTCACCCACTGTAATAAAATAAAAATGCCACAATTTCCAAAAACTGTGACTATAAACATAAATCTACCATAATTACCAAATCTATCACCGTCTACAATAAAACTACGACCGTATATATTAAAATAAATCTGTCAAAACTACAAAAAAACTCATATTTACGAACTTTGATACCAAATCTCATATGCAATGCATCAACAACATGACATGGCAAAACTTTGGAACCAACACCACCTACAAAATCTTTGTACAAAGCACCAAGTATTTCAGGAGTTGCTTGTCGCATACGTCCTGATCGCATTGTAACAGAACATGTATGGTTCGAAACGAGTTGCCTAATTGTAAATTGTGGCGTGTTCGCAACTGGTGTAACTCGTACTCTCCAACTGGAGTCTCTCACCCAGTATTTTATGATTAAAATCACTGGGTTGATTTATGTACATCAAAATCGAATTGATGTAGAACCGATAAAATCTTCAATCTAGTTACTAATGCATCTTTTGTCTTATAAATTTGTTCTACAGTAAGATTCAATGAAACCAACTCTATCAAATTAGCATTACCAATTTTTCTTCGTTATTACCACCTTTTGATACTCTGTTCTTGGGTGGTAATTTTGGAATCCCATCCTCTTCACCTTGCAAAAGCCTTCCGTAAACACTAAAGTTTTCATCCTCAAAGCTTGCTCCATCAGAATCATCACATTAATCAAATTGATACTCCTCATCTTCATCGTCTTCGCATAGTGAAACAATTTCATCAGTTGGTTCTTCGTCGTATTGATCTTCGCCAACCTCCTCGTGTCGATATTCATAGTTAAAATATTCACCGTCGTCACGATGAACTGAAGACTATCAATTTTTTCTTTCTCTTTCTCTCTAACCTCCACACATAACCGAATTACCTTGGTTTTAATCATACCCAAAAACTCATGAAGCTGTCGACCGCTTCCCACTTTCACCGGAGGTGTGTTTACCGGTAGTTTCAACAACATCTTCTTCGGAAACATGTAGCTTAATTTGACATCATACTGATTTCTATCGACCTCATATTCTTCATAAACCATCATTAACAAATCTTCGAAACGTGTCTTAGTATTTGCGGATAAGATTTTACACCCTTTCTTGTTGTCGACATTGAATGACCATCGATTTTTCTCGAAAATCCATTCACCACAAACATGAATTATGTCTTCCATCGAGAAAATTGTTATAGAAAACTTTTTTACGAGAATGAATGTGAAGAAAACGAGTAAAAATTACTGCTTTTCAGTTCAGCTGAAAAATTCGATGTGCTCGAAATTGAAGAAGATACGGCGGCTAACCCTAGAATCGCCTCATACATGATTTTGAAAGAGAGTTAAAATTGGCATTTTGAAAATTAATAAGTCTACCATTACATGTCTATAATGATCCAAAAGTCTTTTATGTATATAAAATCCAAAGAGTTATTTTTTTCTTAATTAAATATGCTACTTAGTGCAGGAAATCCAACTGCCGTAACGGACAGATTTAATGAAAATCTATTTTATCTTTAAAAAAATCTGCCAAGTTAAAATGTTAGTCTAGTATTATTTTGTGAATCTTTTTTTATAGCAGATTTGATGTAAATCTGCCATTGGAAAAATAAATTTACGAGGTTGATTTTCCAAAAATCAGAAAATAAGTCTGTAGCAGACTTACTATGTGTGACCACATACTTAATAATTCTGCTGTCATATGACATTAAGTCTGCAGCAGACTTATAAAAACTGCATACGATTACGTAACACAAAATAAATCTGTCATAAACTTTATATGTCTGTTGGCAGACTTATAAAGTCTGTGGCTATTACGTAAAAAGCTACGCCAGATTTTTTCGTGCCAAATTTATTTCAATATTCCTGAATTTTTGTGGTGTTTTCGTAATAACAGCGATTTTTCCGGTAACGTGTCAACAAATCCCCGAGACTAATAATGGCATTTGCGTAATTACGTTTTTTTTAACAACGGCGAAGAATGGTACGCTCGGTACCCAAATTATTTTAGTAATTAACAAAACATTAATGTCAAAAACATAATTAAAGACGAATTCAACGTCATTCTAATACTTCTTCCTAAATACTAAGCACAATAAAAAACTAAAAACAATAATAATCAACTGCAAAAAGACTAAACTTTAATTTCCTAATTAACTTATTGAGGTTACATCATCTATCATAGATAGTTCTCCATTACCATATTCCATAATTGAATATGATCCTCACTAGTAGTTTCATCTCAAATTAGATTCGATTATGGTTCATTTCACAAGTCGCAACAATAATATAATAACACACACACACACAACCTACTATTTTTGAAGGTGTGTCTAAAACGTACTAGAGACATTTATCACATTCTTTGATGTTAAAGTTTTTATGCCACTTCTTACGAACTTGTTAGAGTCCATAAAAAGAGCTATTAAGTCGAGTCCTTTGATGTATGGTTTTGCACCATGGAATCGATTTCGTTATTGATTTATTTTTTCTCAAAAATGCTTCATTGAGTGTTTTGACCTCTTTTTTAAAATAAATACCGTTATGAAATATTGACCAATAATTGTTTCTTACAATCTCTTTTGATACGTATTGCAAAATACTAGAAATGAATTTAAGATATTTCTTTGAATATTCTATAATTTTTGTTTGAAGAATAAAGATGCATTCTTTCATATCATTATTGTGTTCATATCCTTTGATTAATATTGGTAGGTACTCTCCACATATTTACATATGTGTACGAATTTATTTTGTCTTTTCAAAGTTCATTTGGCATATTTGATGACAACTTTGTCTTGTTTGAAATATAATTGCTAGTAAATAACACTTCTCGCTAAGAAAAAACGGTTGATTTTCCACCATACACTTATGATTTTAGAATTATATATAAATAAACTATTACGTTATGCCGATATATACATGATCTATTTTTAATTTTGAACACAAACTTTAAAACTGCGGCTAATTCTACCAAACATATGGTTTTTGTATATTTTTTTCGTCACACGTACTGACGTGGCTACCGTGTCGGATATCCAAAATTTGTAACCTAAAATGACGTCGTTTTGGACTTTTTTAAATATTGTATTCCAAAACAACATCATTTTAAACTTTTTTTATTAAAAAAATCGTATCTCAAAACAACGTCGTTTTGAATTACAGTTTTAATAAAATAAAAAAAAAGCCAATAGCCACTACAGTCTCTACTATAGATGACTGTTCTGCAGCAATTGAAATTTTTTTTTTTTTCAGATTAGTGATCCTAAAACTGGCCAAATCCAAAAAATGGCAAGGGGAGTTGATGAATAGCTGAGTTTCCTGTCACTTTCCTCACACATTGTCATGTCATTTACATCAGTACGTGTGATGAAAAAATACATGAAAACATCTGTTTGATGGAATTAGCCGCGATTTTAAAGTTTGTGGGTTAATTTCAAAATTAGAGATAACTCATATATATATATCAGCATTACGTGATAGTTTGTGTATATATAATTCCAAAATCATAAATATATGATGGAATCGGTGTTTTGCCCTACCTAACCCCCCCCCCCCCCCCCCTCACTTTCAACTTTGTAACACAACATTTATATATATCAAATCAAATATGGTTGATAGTGTCAAACTAATACCACCATTCCATTCGTTTATTTTGGATCAGGGTCACTTCAAAATTACTTTACACATATTTATTTTGATGAAATTGGTTTCTAAATTTACATTGTCTTTATATAAGTTAATCTCCTTATGATATTCGTCAACTTTGTGATTTATTGTCACGTTTGCGAATATTTAAAAAAAACTTAGTTAGGAAACTGGTATCTACCTTCCAATAAAAACAGAAAAAATTGTTTTGTTTTCAATATGCAAACATTATCATTGTTTTATTTTCAACTTAAAATGGAGTCTCAACTCCTATAAATTTGGAATCACAAACCATAACATGAAAGAAGAAAACATAGCTTTTTCTCAAATATAGGACCATATATCCACTTGATTATTATGGTAGAAAGACATAAAAACATATAAAAAAAGAGACATTAAGTCGAATGACGTAAAATCAAATGAGGTACTTTGGATTTGACCTTTAATAGTTAAATCCTACTGCAATACTTCCTCCATTCCTATGTGTTACAACGATAGATTTGTAGTAATCTATGTTATCTGTTTCTCGATATATTCCTAAATCTTTAGAGTCACACGATATCTTCATTTCATTTTCATATATTTCTATATTAATATATTCTCCACTATTCCATTACGAATATCAGTATCTCCAACACCATTATGCTTATCAACACTATTATTAAGAACCTATGTTGTAATTATGGTAGTAGTTATTGACACAGCAAGATATCATCTCGATCAAAAACCCTAAGAACATACATGGACTAACCCTAACCAATGAACACTAAAGAGGAATAATCCTAACCAACCATAATTGATCGCTAAAACAAACAAACAAAAGAGTAAGTATATTAAACGACAACTACAACTTAAACCAAGTACAATCCATGAAAAAGCAAGTGAAAGATCAAATGCGGTAAGGATATAAAATAGATTAGCGGATGAGGAATTGATCGTCAAGCAAATAGAAGTGTGGGAGACAACAGTTGACCTGTGAATCAAATGCGACAAGAATCATCGCAAGAACCATCCAAGAGAGCTATTGCTAACGTATATTAAATGAAGCCGCCACAAAAGCCTGCATATAAAAAAAAACCATTAAAAATCCAAAACTCTAAATTCCACTGCTACCCCACTTAGTCCAACATAAGGGAGTGTACAGAAAGATTAACCATAGTAGGTCTTATACAACTGCACTCCCAAACAAGTACTTTTTGATATTTTTTCCTCTCGACTTTTACATTCAGAAAAGTATACCAAACTCCTCACAAAACATTTTGTTTCTCCTGGTGTGATGTTCTCTCTGGCGAAAGCCTTTTTCTCTATTTTCTAGTAATATTCAATTTCTATTTAAAAGTAATTATGCATTATTTTGAATTGTCTCAACATTTATTATTATTATTTTGTTTTGGGTATACATTTTCAATTTAAAATGAGATAATAAATGGAAACAAAAAAATTATATTTCCATCGTATATATCATATCCAAAAACAAGCCGAGACTAAAAGTCAATTTCTATGTGAATATGTTTCAAGAGATAAATTATTGTGAAAGCAATATTTCGCAAATCTAACTCACGACAAAGGATGTTAAAAATAATTTGTATTACTCAAAAATAATTTTCTGTTAAAAAAGTTCATCTCCCCTCTCATTTTGCTCACTTCTTATAACCGTTTCTCATTTAATACGAACAATCAATTTCGTTGATATGCATTTGTAACTGCATTTTTATTAGATTTTATTCTTACTCTTGGAATTCCTGCAACTTGGGCTATTTGACCAATAATCGCAGTATGCGGGGCGGCCTTATAAATTCCATAGGTTTTCAATGTGAGCTCAATTCGGGTCCAACAATTTATCCCTCAAGTTCTTCAAGGGTTCAGGTTGTAAAACTTTAATAAGTTTTAGTGAAACTAGTGGTGCATATGATGGAGCCAAACTCAATACGGTGAACCAAGCTGTTATAACAGTGGATGGGAGTAGTAAGGTAGAGAGTGTTAGTGTTCCCTTGGAAGTAATGCCTTCTGGACAGTTTGAACCTCTCTATAGAACCCCGTTGAGTGTCCAGGTATAACAAAAGTACATTAACCACTTTTATTCCCAAATCAAAACCTGAAAAGCTGACTTTTTTTGCATTTTAATATTGAAAGAATGCTCGATCAGCCCTGAATTTAAGAAGACCGCAAGTAAAAATTAAAAAAATATCGTGTTATATTATTTTATCATAATATTTTCAGACTGAGAACCGGTTCTTTTAAAAAAATATGAAAAACCGCAAACACGGGCTTGGCTTACTTGGTTCCAAGACCGGCTCTGAAAGGATGGAGAGTTGCCAGTTCTTCCTCAGTCGGTTTATGGAGCTGTTGCAATGGCACACAACTAAAACTCAGAGGAATACTCTTCTCCTTATCAATTCTTCTTCTACCTGTACGATAAAAGAAACGTATGCATCAATCCAAAACTGCTTTAACTTCATCCATTTGAAACTAAAGGAACTTGCTTTTGATCTTGTATGTTTTTTTTTTCTGCAGTCGGGTTTAGGAGGTTTATCCTTTGACGAAGGGCAGTTCTCGGTTTTCGGGTATATGTTTTAAAAGTCTGCTATTTGAAATCTCACAATTTGCAATTGAATGAATGGTTTTGCTTTTGTTGGTCAAAATTCTGCAGATACACAACAGCGGGAAGAGATATTCTTGGGTAAATCAAGACAGGAGATATCATCCGATTAGCCAAATTAATCGAAGGCCAAGATCGCCTTATGTTGCCTACTCCGAACAATAACACATCCACTTGATCCTTCTTCCTTCTTTGCCTCCAAAATGTTCCAACAACTTCTTGTCCCGTAACAGAATGTTTAAGGTTTTCTTACACCACAGAATGTTTAAGTTTCAAATCTCTGTAATTGGGTCTGAATCTTATTATATTTTCAACATTATCAAAACAAAAATAAAAAAATTCTGAATTTTATTTACATTAAACCAAAAAAAGTTCTCAGCTTCGAGTCCCGATCTCGTAATCAAACAAAAGACACTTTACAGAGTCGGCTAGGTGTTGGTCGGAAATTCCACCACCGGAGATTCATCCGCCGGATCGGAGGCGTCAAAGCTCTCCGTAACACCTCTCTGCTGCCGTCACTCGCCTTCCTCATAAGCCTCTCATCGTTTGGTACCATAAACCCGTGGCGTACGCACATCACCGAGCCAGGCCGTCCCAAGCACGTGCAAGCCATTCGAACCCTCAGACTCGATGCATGGCTCCTCCGTCTGACCCGGTTCGTCTCCGATCTTCCCAGCATCTCTACGCCTTCACCCGATGGGATCCTTCTCACGACTTGCATTAGTTATTATGATTATCTCTCTCACTTTTCTTAACAAAAAAAAAGAAGTTTGGTATAAGTTGGGTGTGAGAGAGTGAATGAGTTCCTTCTCTGTATTATGTGGAATTAGAGAAACACCATTGACGTGGCTTACATGGTTTATTTTTACTCTAATTTCAAATTCTGGACGCTGCATTTCATTTGTCAAAAGTTTGAATTTTTGACCAAATCCAGCTCACCAACAGGTCAAAGGCGTATCTTTTAAAGGACCAAATGAGAAAACTCAATGCTTTTTGCCAAATTCTACTTAATTATTTACACCGTATTTTGGCTCTGCACATAATACGGTGGCATTGATTCGTATAATTGCAATCATTTCGTATGTGGCATTGATTCGTGAAGATAGAAAGAAAGTTTAAGGGAAAACCAAAAGACACTAATTTGATACTATAAGATCTCTTTATTAGATCTTATATTATAATTGCAATCATTTCGTCACATCTCTCGTTGCTATCATCATCTCGTCGGCGTCTCACCTATCAGCTTCACATTGTTATTGTAAGTATTTTGCAAAAACCATGTTTTCCGCCCGTCAAAATCGAAAATTCATGTGTTCCAGCGAAAATCAATAAATCAGATTTTTCTACATTTATCAAATTTATAAATTTTATTTTTGATATTTACATATAAATTTTTTTTTAAAAAAATTAGGGAACATATTAGTATAAAGTGATTTTAATAGTTTTGATTTATTAAAAAACTTATGAGTATCTTAATCCCTATATAGAGTAAACTGGATAGCTAAATTAGATAGCATGAGTCGTTCATTTTAAACTCAAGTAAAAAGAAATAGTTGCGGACTTAAAATCTCTTGAGGGATGATAAGGGCACTCACCGGATGTCCAATATCCCCAATTGAAACGTTTATATACACAGCGTTTATCGAAGAACCCATTAGTTTGGTTAGAAATAAATTTAATGTGGTAAATTTGTGTAATGTATGAAAGTGAAGCTTTATGTGTTACTATGCAAACTCTCTTCTCGAATGATTATCTTCTCTTAATTCTTTGTTTTTTTTGTCATATTAGTGAAAGCACTAGAATATAGAGATTATCAAGAATTTTATATAACACACAAAATCTATTAAAAATCAATTAAACACAATTGTATAATAGTGTTTAATCAGCTTTATATACTACTAACACTTAGCATGCCACTGACCAATTCTTAATCTACCCAAACTCACCCACACCAACAGTTGTGTTCACTCTTTATTCACTCATTCGAAAACGTGTGTAACGGTTTACACACAGAGCCTCACTTTCTTCTCAAGAGTGACAACCCTACCTGCCTCTCGACATCTTCTTTTTATATGTGTCTTACACTAGGGTTTCCCTTTCCTAAATGAATATTCAGCAATATTCAGTAACACGAACTTGCCTTCTTTGAATATCCGTTCTTCCTTACACAGTTTGATATCTCACTCCCAATGAGATCGTGCCACATCAGCACTTTCAAGCTTCCCGCGTCCAAACTTACGTGTTGCACACCACTCCATCTGTTTAGCCACAATCCTTGTGCTAACAATCTCCCCCTTTTTGTCTAAATGTGAGATCTCCAGAAACTTGCATCATCATTAACATTCTCCACACACACAGGACATACATCACATAAGTAATCTTAAACCTATCAGATTGACATCAAGGTTAGTCTCACACAAAGTTCAATGCTCTTACACAAACATCACATAGTTCCAGAAGAAACAGAGCATAACAGAAAACAGAGCCAAACACAAAAGAAATCGCATTGTCACAGAGACACTGATAACAGACACAATGGCTCCCCCTATCTACTGGATCCTACATAGGACCACATTAACCACTCTCCTCTCCGGACTCATGTCCTCCTTCAGACGTATCCTCACCATCTTGGTGTTTATCTCCTGCTGTGTACTCTCCCCCTTCTTGAGATCACAATTAGACAAAAACACATTAGAACATAAGAGGCATGCGTAAGCAAGACAAAGAGAGAAGATATGTACTACCAATAACCCGCAGCTGCATAGCTCTAACCAGCCGAACGAGCTCCTTCAAGTCATCCAAGATGCGCGGTGTAGATGGGGTCGCATCCTCCTTCTTCAAACCTCTACCCTGTTTAGGATCAAGTACCATCGCCAAAGGGGCCCGAGAGAGGTGTCACCACGATGTCCAGGGACGTGACGTTGATACATAAGCAGGTTATGAATCAAATTGGAGAAAATGAGCCGCGTGGTTTTATCCGGAGATCGTCTAGTCTTCAGTATCTGGTTGTAGACAACCTTCCCGAAGACAAAAGGCTTTCCTTAAAGTAGCATAAACAGGAATTGCACTCGCCCTTTAATCATCGATGTTTTGTTTGATGTAGGCAACCAATTTCAACAGCAAACTTTGTACAGCAGCTGCATCGAGGACATCATATGTTTGGAACAAAATCCTTCCCAACGGATCCATTTTCCACCCGTGAGGGCATGGACTGCCGCATCTAGATTCTCAGACAGCCAACCATTAAAAAGAGCTGATTCCTCCGAGTTTGGAAGCGAGTACATCTCGTCGATAATGTCTGGTGTGAAATCGTAAATCAATCCATGGACATACACCATGTTTGTGCTTAGACGGTACTCAAGATTTCCAAGATTTGCATAAAACTCCCTCAAAATTTTGGGGACATAGAACTTACATCAAGCACGGTGTAGATGAGTTCGGTTTTCTTGATGATCTCCTTTACCTCCTTGAGATTAGTGTCCTCTAGTCAAAGATATTTCATGTCGAGGAACTCCCGAGAGAGGAATTGCTTCATTCGAGTGGCGGCATCGGTGGAGGCAAACCGTTGGTTGAATGCCCGTGACATCGGTTTTAACATTTCTGGGTTGAGTTGAAAAGCCACGGTAACCTTGGCTCGTTTTTCTTCAAAACAAACTTCGAGCACCGTGTAGGGGTAGTGTCCTCTGGTTCTGGGATCGTCGACATTCTCCATCTCTGCATTCGAGGCGGAAGACGAGGGAGGGTCTGCTATAGGAGCCTTGCCGGATCTGCGAGCAGGATGTGACGAAGATGGTGGCGCGGGAAAAGCGAGAGGTGCGGGAATGTCATCAACGACAAGATCAGCAGCGAGTTCTCGCTCTTGATTAGCAGCACGCCGAGTAAAAGGTCGCCGAGAAGTTGCCATGACGCGATTCTAGGGTTTCAAGAATAGAGATGGCATTTCTGGAGAGAGACGATGCACAGGGAGGTGAAAGGTTTCCCCTTTTATAGGTATGTGATAAATGCGACGAGGGAGCGTCTCAGTGTACGATGGTGCACATAAAACAGAGAAAAGAAAAAAAATTATTAGTGTTATACGGAACAGAGAAGGGATTAACCGCTGCACATGCAGAAATGTGCTAGTAACAAAAATCAAACACTCCAGACAAGCACTCAAGTTATAGACAACTGAATTTTAAGGGACCGATGAAGGAGTTTAGGCTATTAGAAACTACATATCACACCAAAAAGAAATTTCTTTAAAAAATCAAACATACCACGATTAAACCCACAGAAAAATATGAAATCAAACTACACTATTCGCAAATGAGAATTACAAACACATAGAAGATGCAGTCATGTTGAGGAGATCAATCCAAATCGTATACTAGAAGAGTGTACCAACTAATCATCTCATCACTTTGAACACAAGAGGAAAATACCTCTTCTCCCCTTTTTTCTTTTTTTTCTGTAATTTTTTTTCTTTCCTTTTTTTTCTCAGAAAGGACTTAGCCTTTAATTGGATCTATTTCAGTCCAGATTATGGTATCAACCTGATCCGAAAACACCTTAACTCGGTTAAGTACTACCTTCTGCATAATCCGGACAGTGATCAAGCCTAGAGTAAAATATGATAGCATCTTACGCCAAGTTGAGTATCTTATCATCTCAGGCCTTTGTGTGTGCCATCACCTCTGTCTTTTCCCTTTTTATTAACTTTTCATTCTTATAATTTTGTTTGATGAGTATGTATGCCACAACATTATCTACTCCCTTCCTCGAGTGTTCATTTGTACCTAGAGACTCATATTTATTACAACCTACCTGTCACACAATCGAGAATAACCTCACTCAACATTGTGACATACATACACATGTTTGTGGCTTCCTTCCCTCACCATTGCACAGTCAGTCATAGTTCACACATTCCGAGTGCTTTTCGTAGTGAGATAAAATTATTTGCATCCAAGACCTTAGTAAAAATATCAGCAAGTTGTTTTTCAGATGTAACATTCACAATTTCAACAGCCTTAACCTCCACTAGTTCCCTGACAAAATGATGTCTTATATCTATATGCTTAGTTCTATAGTGCTGTACTGGATTCTTAGATATGTTTATTGCACTCATGTTATCACAGTTAGCATATGTTTCATCCATAGTAGCTGAGTACAACAACTAGCTAGAGCAATGTACTCAGCTTCCGCCGTAGACAGTGTCACACAATTTTGCTTCTTGCTATGCCAAGAAATCATGTTATTTCCAAGAAAAAAACATCCACCTGAGGTACGTTTTCGATCATCCATGCTTCCTGTCCAATCTGCATCATAAAAGCCAGCTAAGTTAGTGTTTGTTTCTTTCATGTAATTCCCAAGGTTTGCTTTCCCTTTCACATATTTCAGTATGCGCTTGAGAGCCAACAAGTGTGATGAACGTGGATTGGCTTGATATCTTGCACACACTCCCACATCGTAGCACAGATCCGGTCTGCTTGCTGTCAAGTATAGTACACTCCCTATTATTTTCTTCTAGGGCTTCGATTTCACATGCATATAAGAGCCACTTCCTTCCTCATGAGAAACAGAAGTAACATAAAAAAAACCCTAGCAAATGTTCTTCAATTAAGACTTCGTGAACCCCCTACACTCAGCGCGCTGCCGCTTTGTGCTCACGGTACTGCCTCCAGCTTTCCCAAAGCGATTTCGGAAGTCCCTCCTTTTCTCCTGCTCATAGTGCTTCCATATGTCCAAGCCGATTCGTCTCATTCCGCGCGAGCATCTCGTTGTCGCCGCCGTGGAAAATCTTCATCAACTAAATCGCCAAAATCTGAGTCTGGTGAAAAGATGGCTGATTATGAAGATACTAGGGAAGGAAAAATTACCCTTATCTGCTTGTTTCTGAAAGGTATGAAGAAATTCAAGCAAAAGTCATTGCTAAAATTAAACAATGCTCGGAATTGTCGAAACCTATATGTTGTGCCTTCAATCACCGATTTGCATTGGCTGGAGCAAGTGAAAGGATAAAATCCTTTGCAAATCGGATTTTTCTGAACATGAAGTACCTTCTACTCGACGATTCAAAGCTTAGCGAAGCTAAGGAACGTATCGAGAAAGCAGGTTTGATCTATACTGTTCTTGATGTCGCTACCTATGTTCCACAAGTTATTAGAGAATTTTATGCCAATTTTGGTGATCTTGAGTATGGATTGGACATCAACATGATATATGTACGAAGAGAAATGCATGAGTTCATTCCCGATATTATCAATCGTCTATTTCACTTACCTGTCCATGGTGACAACTCGATTTTGCACCCATAGTTGTTTGAAGAAATTTATGGGAGCTAACACTTTGACAGGAGGCAAATGGACCCATTGGAAACGGTTTTGCTCTAAACCCCTACTATGAAAATTATCTATAAGTTTTGTTGCACGAATTCGCTTTCCACGTCGAACAAGTCTTCCGTGATTAAGGGGAGGGTTCAATTTCTGTCAATGATGCTTCAAGGAAAAGAGTTTGATTCTGACAAGATAGTTTATGATCAGATCTTGGCCATTGTTTCCTTGTCCGACAAGGGTAACACCTTGATATTTCCGAATCTAATCTATCACCTCTTGATGTTTCAACAAGCTGTGTCAGGGCAACATGGGGACAATAGTTCCAAAGGCTCTTTTGCAGTGGTACTTTCTCCGATGCAAGTATGTAGTGTGAAGTACAGCTCTGAATCATCTTCAGTCTTGAGTCTTGTTGTCGATCTCAAAGAGCTTGCTCACATGGTCCAAACAATGCAAATGTGTGTTCAAGGTACATTCATTTCTTTCTATTTTCTTCTCATGTGCTCTTGGTGTGTCTAATTTTTCTATAAATGTGCACTCAAGTAGGAGAGAATACACTTCTAATCGCACAGGTGCACAACAAGTGGGTGTGACAGAAGAAGAAGAGTGTGATGCCGCCTCTGATGAAGAGTAATTGATTGGACGGAAGTGCAAAAGATATGGTTAGTACTCATTGGTTTGCACATTAGCAGTATGTGTTTGGGTTATCTTGTCGCTTGTTTTGTCGGCTGTTGTTAAATTGTGGTTTTGTGTTGTGTTTCGGAACTGATGGGGTTGAGGATGTTAGAACTTATTTCAGATTAATTGTATGTTGGTTGGCTTGAATGTTACCTAGGAATGGTATGTGTATGTGTGTGCTTGATCAATCTTTGATGCAGATACATTGAAGTGTCACATTTAGACCGAAAAGAGGAGATTATTAGCATATAAGTGCCAAGGTGAACCCTGCACAGGTTGTGCCATCGGAATGGAGTTCGTGAGATGTGATGTGACACATCATAAGTGGATGAGCAATTCGGAATATTATGTAAGACACACAATAAGGAAGTTGATATTTGATAAATATTGAAGATTCTTCAAATAAGTAAGTGAGAATATCTACGAATTCATACAAATAAGAATATGATGAAAGTTCCTAGATTTTAAGCCTCTAGAGTGACATAAGAGAACGACAGTTGTGAAATTCGGTGAGTGAACAAAGAGCGTGTGCTACTGTTATTGCATAAGTGAGTTTGAGTATATTATGAATCGATCAAGGGCGAGTCTTATGTGACCTCACCTATATCTTGTGTTAAGTAATTTCTAATAAAGTTTATGTGTGTTTAGACAAGTTTCTCTGTCTTCAATAGTTTATCTTTATTCTAGTTCTTTTAATAATCATCTTGTATCATTGCAACGAGACCTTGATTTTTGCGATCATCGTTCACTACAAAACCTTTGTTTCCTTTTTGATTATCCATCGCAAAATACAATGTCTCTATCACTTTTCAATCTACAAAAACGATATATACTTAAACAATGATCTGTAGATAACTATATGTTTTATACTACATCATCATACATATATTTACATATATATATTTCTAAAATTTTGTATTCATCAAAACAGATTTTTCGAAAATATGTTTTATATTTGCCGTTTTAAAATAGATTTCCAAAAAATATATTTTGAAAATATTCTTGATAAAATTATTATGTTTACTATTGTTTTCACACACATTTTTCGAAAATACATGTTTTCGCATAATTTCAAATTTATTTTTCCAAAACTTGATTTATTTCTTATGATCGATTATAAATCCACTTGAAGAAATGGAACCAAAAATATAAACTCGATTTAACATTGATTAAACAGACGTATACACTGATTACTGACATGAGTGATTTATTAAAATATAGCATTTTTCTATCCCAGACAAAAAAAATTAATATTTGAATGACTATTTTTAAATTTATCATAAAAATAAGACAAGAATAAGAGTATGACTGCCAACTTGAAAATTATCTTACAGAGTATGACTGACTACTGAATTAGCTATGTTTCTTACAGATTATCTTATGTTCTTATAAATTACATTATTGTGAATCACAAACCAAAATGTGTACATAGTGTATAATTAGGAGTTTTAAAAAAGCGATAAAGATTTTTAAAAAGACTAAAAAAGGAACATTGTATTATTACATTGAGAATACGTAAAAATGCCAACAGGAAAGGCAAATAAAGAATGTGAACCATCATAATTTACAATGCACATTCGATTTACACATTGATAAACACAATCATAACTTATAATATAAAGAAAAAATTAAATATTGCAAATATTACGCAAAATAGTATGATCAATTTTCTTTATGTTCGTTTTCTTTATTTTAATTAGGTTTACGGTTATTAAAAAAATTTTGCTTAATGTTTTTATCAACCAATCTTAGAATAATACTTAAAAATAATATTTGTAAAAGTTTTTATTCCAAATATAACATTCTAAATTTAAAATTCTAAAAATAACACAAATAGTTATATAAAATATTTATTTACTCGAAACAAAATATAAATAAACTTAAAATATTATATTTGAATTCATTTTTTTAATTTAATGTTTATTTTTTATTAAAACTTTTTTAATATATTTTAATAATAAATTTGTGTTATTATTGGATATTTAAACTGCTGATGATATTTTTGGAATAAAATTTAAAATATTGTTATTTTAGACAATTGTCCAAGATCTTATTTCTAATTTGCTTTTGAGGTAAATATGAGTTAAAATAATACCTTATTTTTAAGTTTCTTATAATAAATCTAAATTAAAAGCAGTTATGATATTTTACATGTATAAACCACATATTAAAATGACTTAAAAATACATATTCTGCAAATTATATAATTTTTTAAACCTACATTTCCACAATTTTCTCTATCTTTATTAAGAATGACCAAGCCTATCAAGTATGACCCAACTTACTGATAATGTTTTATAAAGAAAGACCAAATTGAAAATTTACTTTGATTAGAAATGACCAAAAGTTTTTAAAAATCAGACTGAACACCTTACAAATTATCTTTTTTAAGAATGATCAAACTTATTATTTTAAATAATCCAACTTATTCGTTTCCGTCAAGTCTTCTTCAAATGAAACTTTTCTTAATTTATTTTTGTCTATAAAAGGATCTATCTTTCGGTCGTCTAGTTTATATTACAAATACTAAGCACAATAAGAAACTAAAAACAATAATAATTAACCGCAAATAGACTAAACTTTAATTTCCTAATTGACTTATTGAGGTTACATCATCTATCATAGATAGTTCTCCATTACCATATTTCCATGATTGAATATGATCCTCACTAGTAGTTTCATCTCATATTAGATTCGATTATGGTTCATTTCACAAGTCTCAACAATAATATAATCACAACCTACTATTTTTGAAGGTGTGTCTAAAACGTACTAGAGACATTTATCACATTTTTTTATGTCAAAGTTTTTACGTCACTGCTTGTGAACTTGGTAAAGCCCATAAAAAGAACTTTTAAGCTTACATAGGTATGTTAAATTGAGTCTTTCGATGTATGGTATTGCACAATGGAATCGATTTCGTTATTGATTTATTTTTTTAAAAGATGGTTCATTGAGTGTTTTGACCTTTTTTTAAAAGAAAAACCGTTATGAAATATTGACCAATAATTGTTTCTTACGAACTCCTGTATTGTAAAAATACTAGAAATGAATTTAAGATATTTTTTTGAAAATTCTATAATTTTTGTTTGAAAAATAAAGACGCATTCTTTCATATCATTCTTGTGTTTCATATACTTTGATTAATATTGGTAGGCACTCTCCACAAATTTACATATGTGTACCAATGTATTTTGTCTTTTCAAAGTTCATTTGGCATATTTGATGACAACTTTGTCTTGTTTAAAATATAATTGTTGGTAAATAACACTTCTGACTAAGGAAAAACGGTTCATTTTCTACCAAAACTTATGATTTTAGAATTATATATACATAAACTATCACGTATATATACATGAACTATCTTTAATTTTAAATACTAACTTTAAAATCATAGCTAATTCCACCAATTATACGGTTTTTGTATATTTTTCCTTTACACGTGCTGACGTGATTGCCATATCAGATATCCAAAATTTGTAACCCAAAACGACGTCGTTTTGGATTTTTTTTAATATTATAACCCAAAACGATATAGTTTTAGATTTTTTTTTAAAAAAAATCGTAACCCAAAATAACGTTGTTTTGAACTAAAGTTTTAATATAAAAAAAAGGCCAATAGCCACAACAGTCTCTACTATAGACGACTGTTCCGCAGCAATTGAAAAATTTTCTTTCCCTGAGGACAACGAGCAATATGTGATTAGTGGAATCCAGGAGTTTACCGGCTTTAACTGTTATTCTGTCCATTAAATTTGTTAGACTTTATGTTTGCTAGTGCTTGATGATTTCTTATGACTTTACGTGATCGGTTTCTACTCTTGTATAGGTGGATGTCCATTGTTCTTACCGCTTTTCTGGTCAATGAACTAATGTCACCAATCCATATGTTGGTTGAGATATATCGTTCCGAACTACAAGTTAGTTTTTGTGTGTTTTCTCATTGAATTCTTTTGCAAGACTGATGCTTCAAAAATAATTCGCTGCCGTTACACAACTCTATGTTTTGTAAACTAGATTTTGGTAAGGGGCATTTAGAAAGTGAAGCGAATCATAAAGGTACGTTATCCTTGTAAGCTCCTTCCATCTTAACTAGGCACAGTTAAAAACAATTATTTTTTGTTCAGATTGGTGATCCTAAAACTCTGGCCAAATCCAAAAAATGGCAAGCAGAGTTGATGAATAGGTGAGTTTGCTGTCACTTTCCTCACACATTGTCATGTCTCTCTCCGACTTGCTATAACTTATTCTTTGTGGACTAATGATGACATCAGATTTGAAGAAACTGCCCTTTTTTTTCCTGTTCCTATTTCTTCTTGATGCACACATCTGCATCAGCTTCATTAATTGGGTAAAATATAAATGAAATTTTGCTTTTCTTCTGACCTTTTTTTTAGAAAAATAATTCCAAAACAACATTGTTTTGAGTTACAATTTTTTAAAAAAAAAAACCAAAACAACGTCGTTTTGATATACAATTTTTTGAAAAAAAAAATAAGTCCAAAATAACGTCGTTTTTGACAACGAGTTTTGGACATCCAACGTTGCAGACATGTCAGCACGTGTGATTGAAAAATACATGAAAATCGTTTGTTTAGTGGAATTAGCCGTGATTTTAAAGTTTGTGGGTTAACTTCAAAATTAGAGATACTTTGGTGGTATATCGGTATTAGAGATATCGGTATTACGTGATAATTTGTGTATACATAAATCATAAGTATATGGTGGAATCGGTGTTTTCCACTGGCTAGAGCCGGCCACTAAACGTTAATAAGTTATAGTGAAATATCTTCTTTCTTTAATCTCTATTGATTTTTCATATTGCATTTTTTTCTTCTTTCTATTTTTTTACGCAAGCTCAATAAATACTTGCCGTAGGGTTGGGTTCCCAAGACTTCTCTATTTAATCCCCAACCATTCTTCTCCAAATCCCTTCAAGGTGCTCCAATTTTTCATTATAAGGTAACTTCTCCCTTCCCATTTCTCACCAATCCTCTCTACATAACTCAGTTTTACTTTATGCAGGAAAAGCCCTTCAAGTGAAGAAAAAGATTGGAAGAAGCTCTTTCAAATCATCCAAGATGATGAAGCAGATGGCCCTAATATTTGGAGAAGCAAGGAAATTGGTGCGATCTCTTCTACAGGGAGACAAAGGAAAAATATCGTCGTCATCAGCGACGGCCCCACTTCTCATCAGGGATCTCAAAATTGATTGCTGAACTGGGAATTTTATTGATCAGGATCACTGCCGTAGAGGCTGTTTCTGCCCAATATTGTTTTCCCAAACCAGATTCACTCAACATGCATCTTACCTTATTCATGATGAAGAAAAAGATTGGAAGAAGCTCTTTCAAATCATCCAAGATGATGAAGCAGATGGCCCTAATATTTGGAGAAGCAAGGAAATTGGTGCGATCTCTTCTACAGGGAGACAAAGGAAAAATATCGTCGTCATCAGCGACGGCCCCGCGATTTGGGGATTAATCTGAGGGAATCAAAGATCCGGTCGCTAGAGAGAAGCCACTGGAGAATGTCTGATGCGTCTAAGTTGGAACTGCTAAAGAGTTGGAAGTTTCTTGGCAGTTCGGAGATTGCGGCAATTATTCAAAATGTTATTTCCGGGGTTACTATTTCTCATGGAAACTAAGGAGAGCAGGAGTTTCATCCAAGACCTTCAAGCTCATCTAGTATATGATTTTCTTTTTACGGTAGAGCCGTCAGGACTAAGTGGAGGTCTGGCTTTATTAGCTCTTGCTGAGTTTAATGTTGTTGTTTTACTTTCGAATAAAATATCATCGATGTAAGTGATACTATTGATGGTAATAAAGTTTTTATATCTTTCGTTTATGGTGACTCTATCGTACGATTCAGAAGTACAGTATGGAAACGTCTTACTAGAATTGGTTTATCCCGTTCTGAGCCCTGGCTTATGGGTAGGTGATTTTAATGAAATAAACGAGAACCATGAAAAAATAGGGGGACGAATCTGCCCTGAAAATTCATTCTTGAATTTTCGTCTTATGTAGGAAAACTTTGGGATGTGTGAGTTCCCATTCAAAGGAACTAGCTTTTCCTGGTTTGGAAGGAGAGTGATACAAGCCTCGATTCAAGGCTTGGATGCGCGTGGGCTGTTTGTAGAAGATTACGTGAGAAACTCAACCTTAGGCTTCTGGATAGGGGTTTTCTGGTTGGTAAACGATGGAAGGGTGAAGTGAACCACACGAGGGGTGATGAACCTCGTGATAAATCACAAACTTAGAGCTAGGAGGGCTGGTCTCAACTAGGTTCTAAGCGCACAAGATTCTTAGAGAGAAAACTTGTAGGGAAAAAGTTCTACTTTATTAATAATCAAAAGGTTATCGAACTACAATGCTGGAAGGAGCCTTATTAATATGCTCGACAACTTGACCTACTAGGGTCGACTCAAATAAGAAAAAGGAAAGTTTACAAAAGTGCACAAAAGGAAAAATACAAAAGTGTATAACCGAAAAAGGACCTATTCCTAAAATGTTCTTGACTCAAAATGTAAAGCAACTAGATCCTACCCTGCAAAACAGAAAGAGGCATATATTCGAATGTAAACTTACCTTAACTCACCTCACGGCCAAGAAATGGAAGGTGGCCGTCCTTGTGGCATGCACGCGCCTTGCTCCTAGTCTTCCACTTGGAGTAGGGTTAAATATCTTTGGGCCCTGACCTCTCTTGACACTAAAGCCCAAGTCTCTGATGTTCCTTGTGTTGTTGAGAAGCCTTTGGACTCTAATTTGCTCTTCTGGCCCATTGTCCTTAGCTGCCCTTCAAGGTGCTCCAATTTTTCATTATAAGGTAACTTCTCCCTTCCCATTTCTCACCAATCCTCTCTACATAACTCAGTTTTACTTTATGCAGGAAAAGCCCTTCAAGTGAAGAAAAAGATTGGAAGAAGCTCTTTCAAATCATCCAAGATGATGAAGCAGATGGCCCTAATATTTGGAGAAGCAAGGAAATTGGTGCGATCTCTTCTACAGGGAGACAAAGGAAAAATATCGTCGTCATCAGCGACGGCCCCGCGATTTGGGGATTAATCTGAGGGAATCAAAGATCCGGTCGCTAGAGAGAAGCCACTGGAGAATGTCTGATGCGTCTAAGTTGGAACTGCTAAAGAGTTGGAAGTTTCTTGGCAGTTCGGAGATTGCGGCAATTATTCAAAATGTTATTTCCGGGGTTACTATTTCTCATGGAAACTAAGGAGAGCAGGAGTTTCATCCAAGACCTTCAAGCTCATCTAGTATGTGATTTTCTTTTTACGGTAGAGCCGTCAGGACTAAGTGGAGGTCTGGCTTTATTAGCTCTTGCTGAGTTTAATGTTGTTGTTTTACTTTCGAATAAAATATCATCGATGTAAGTGATACTATTGATGGTAATAAAGTTTTTATATCTTTCGTTTATGGTGACTCTATCGTACGATTCAGAAGTACAGTATGGAAACGTCTTACTAGAATTGGTTTATCCCGTTCTGAGCCCTGGCTTATGGGTAGGTGATTTTAATGAAATAAACGAGAACCATGAAAAAATAGGGGGACGAATCTGCCCTGAAAATTCATTCTTGAATTTTCGTCTTATGTAGGAAAACTTTGGGATGTGTGAGTTCCCATTCAAAGGAACTAGCTTTTCCTGGTTTGGAAGGAGAGTGATACAAGCCTCGATTCAAGGCTTGGATGCGCGTGGGCTGTTTGTAGAAGATTACGTGAGAAACTCAACCTTAGGCTTCTGGATAGGGGTTTTCTGGTTGGTAAACGATGGAAGGGTGAAGTGAACCACACGAGGGGTGATGAACCTCGTGATAAATCACAAACTTAGAGCTAGGAGGGCTGGTCTCAACTAGGTTCTAAGCGCACAAGATTCTTAGAGAGAAAACTTGTAGGGAAAAAGTTCTACTTTATTAATAATCAAAAGGTTATCGAACTACAATGCTGGAAGGAGCCTTATTAATATGCTCGACAACTTGACCTACTAGGGTCGACTCAAATAAGAAAAAGGAAAGTTTACAAAAGTGCACAAAAGGAAAAATACAAAAGTGTATAACCGAAAAAGGACCTATTCCTAAAATGTTCTTGACTCAAAATGTAAAGCAACTAGATCCTACCCTGCAAAACAGAAAGAGGCATATATTCGAATGTAAACTTACCTTAACTCACCTCACGGCCAAGAAATGGAAGGTGGCCGTCCTTGTGGCATGCACGCGCCTTGCTCCTAGTCTTCCACTTGGAGTAGGGTTAAATATCTTTGGGCCCTGACCTCTCTTGACACTAAAGCCCAAGTCTCTGATGTTCCTTGTGTTGTTGAGAAGCCTTTGGACTCTAATTTGCTCTTCTGGCCCATTGTCCTTAGCTGCCCTTCAAGGTGCTCCAATTTTTCATTATAAGGTAACTTCTCCCTTCCCATTTCTCACCAATCCTCTCTACATAACTCAGTTTTACTTTATGCAGGAAAAGCCCTTCAAGTGAAGAAAAAGATTGGAAGAAGCTCTTTCAAATCATCCAAGATGATGAAGCAGATGGCCCTAATATTTGGAGAAGCAAGGAAATTGGTGCGATCTCTTCTACAGGGAGACAAAGGAAAAATATCGTCGTCATCAGCGACGGCCCCGCGATTTGGGGATTAATCTGAGGGAATCAAAGATCCGGTCGCTAGAGAGAAGCCACTGGAGAATGTCTGATGCGTCTAAGTTGGAACTGCTAAAGAGTTGGAAGTTTCTTGGCAGTTCGGAGATTGCGGCAATTATTCAAAATGTTATTTCCGGGGTTACTATTTCTCATGGAAACTAAGGAGAGCAGGAGTTTCATCCAAGACCTTCAAGCTCATCTAGTATGTGATTTTCTTTTTACGGTAGAGCCGTCAGGACTAAGTGGAGGTCTGGCTTTATTAGCTCTTGCTGAGTTTAATGTTGTTGTTTTACTTTCGAATAAAATATCATCGATGTAAGTGATACTATTGATGGTAATAAAGTTTTTATATCTTTCGTTTATGGTGACTCTATCGTACGATTCAGAAGTACAGTATGGAAACGTCTTACTAGAATTGGTTTATCCCGTTCTGAGCCCTGGCTTATGGGTAGGTGATTTTAATGAAATAAACGAGAACCATGAAAAAATAGGGGGACGAATCTGCCCTGAAAATTCATTCTTGAATTTTCGTCTTATGTAGGAAAACTTTGGGATGTGTGAGTTCCCATTCAAAGGAACTAGCTTTTCCTGGTTTGGAAGGAGAGTGATACAAGCCTCGATTCAAGGCTTGGATGCGCGTGGGCTGTTTGTAGAAGATTACGTGAGAAACTCAACCTTAGGCTTCTGGATAGGGGTTTTCTGGTTGGTAAACGATGGAAGGGTGAAGTGAACCACACGAGGGGTGATGAACCTCGTGATAAATCACAAACTTAGAGCTAGGAGGGCTGGTCTCAACTAGGTTCTAAGCGCACAAGATTCTTAGAGAGAAAACTTGTAGGGAAAAAGTTCTACTTTATTAATAATCAAAAGGTTATCGAACTACAATGCTGGAAGGAGCCTTATTAATATGCTCGACAACTTGACCTACTAGGGTCGACTCAAATAAGAAAAAGGAAAGTTTACAAAAGTGCACAAAAGGAAAAATACAAAAGTGTATAACCGAAAAAGGACCTATTCCTAAAATGTTCTTGACTCAAAAATGTAAAGCAACTAGATCCTACCCTGCAAAACAGAAAGAGGCATATATTCGAATGTAAACTTACCTTAACTCACCTCACGGCCAAGAAATGGAAGGTGGCCGTCCTTGTGGCATGCACGCGCCTTGCTCCTAGTCTTCCACTTGGAGTAGGGTTAAATATCTTTGGGCCCTGACCTCTCTTGACACTAAAGCCCAAGTCTCTGATGTTCCTTGTGTTGTTGAGAAGCCTTTGGACTCTAATTTGCTCTTCTGGCCCATTGTCCTTAGCTGCTCTTCCTCTAGAAGCTTGTCGACCCATAAGATGAATTTGTGGAAGAGTGCTCTTGATCTGCTTCTTGTCATTGCTCCTGGAGGTACCACTGGTGTAGATACTTCCTCTAAGTGCATGTCCTGGAGCTGGTAGCTCATTTGGTCCGAGTCCTCTTGTGTAGAAGTGGAAGTGTGCGTGTACTCGGCTGGATGGCCTGTACTGGCTGGATTGTGCGCGGTACTGGCCGGAATGACTTCAGGACCGGCCAAGTTGATCCCGGAGTCGGCGGTGTCATCAGGGGGACCGGCGGTGTCATTCACGCCCCACCAAGTGTGCCGGAAGCTTGGGCCTCTCCGCCGGCGATGTTGACCGGTCTGGTCCTATAGATCGAAGGTCCGGCGGTACTGTCTGGTCCGGCAGGCGCGCCAGATGGTCCTGCTGTCTCGGGCAAGCTTCCTGGTCGGTCAGTCTGGTCACCTGGCTGGATGTACGACCTGATGTCCTCATCATTCCCTCCCTCTTCAGTAGGTTTTGTCCTCAAAATTGGATCATCTGCATGGAAAGGGGCCAAGTCAGTAACATTGAACGTATTGGACACATTAAACTCACCTGGCAGCTCGATCCGGTAGGCGTTGTTGTTGATCCTCTCGAGCACTCTGAATGGTCCATCTCCTCTTGGTGCTAGCTTGGAACTCCTTAGGTTTGGGAACCTCTCCTGCCGTAGGTGTAGCCACACCCAATCGCCTGGTTGAAAGATCACCTCTTTTCTTCCTTTGTTGGCATGAGTCACGTACTGTCCGGTCCTCTTCTCCAAGTTCTCTGCTACCTTCTGGTGTAACCTCCTTATGAACTCTGCTTTGGATGCTCCGTTGAGGTTGGTCATCTCAGCTGGTGGCAGTGGTGTTTGCTCCAATGGGGTGAGAGGGTTGAAACCGTATACCACTTCAAATGGGGTCTTCTTGGTTGCTGAGTGCACGGCTCGGTTGTAGGCGAACTCAATGAATGGCAGGCACTCCACCCAAGTCTTTAGGTTCTTCCCTAGTGTTGTTCTGAGAAGAGTTGATAGGGTCCTGTTGACAACTTCAGTTTGGCCATCGGTTTGAGGATGGCAAGTGGTTGAGAAGAGTAGCTTCGTGCCTAGTTTTCTCCAAAGGGTCCTCCAGAAATGGCTGAGGAACTTGGTGTCCCTATCTGATACGATGGTCCTTGGCACTCCATGAAGCCGTACTATCTCCCTGAAGAACAGCTCAGCTGTTTGTGTGGCATCATTGACATTGGCACATGGGATGAAATGTGCCATCTTGGAGAATCTGTCCACCACTACAAAGATTGCATCTTTGTGGTTGATCTTGGGCAGACCTAGAACAAAATCCATCGAGATGTCCACCCATGGATGTGTTGGTATGGGCAGTGGGAGATACAACCCGTGAGGTTGCACTCGGACTTTGCCTTCTTGCAAGTAATGCATCTTGCACAATGTGCTTCTACTGTCCTCTTGATGTGTGGCCAGTAGAAGTGCTCCTTGACCACTGCTAGAGTCTTGTCGACACCAAAGTGGCCCATGAGTCCTCCTCCATGAGCTTCTCGGATGATAAGCTCCCTTAGTGATCCCTGTGGTATGCACAGCCTTCTTTCTCGAAACAAGAATCCCTCATGGATGTAGAATTTGCCATGACTCCTGTGCTACACTCCTTGTAGCTCTCAGCAAGGTCAGGATCATCCTTGTATAGATCCTTGATGTGCTCGAATCCTAGGACCTTTGCCTCCATGGTTGATATCAAGGCAAACCTCCTTGATAGTGCATCGGCTACCACATTGTCTTTGCCCTTCTTGTACACATTGTTTGCCCTTCTTGTACTTGATGATGTACGGAAGGTTTCTATGAACTCCATCCACCTGGCATGTCTCCTCTTGAGATTGGTTTGCCCTCTGAGGTGTTTGAGAGTCTCGTGATCAGTGTGGATCACAAACTCCTTGGACAGCAAGTAATGCTGCCAAGTCTCCAATGCTCGGACAAGGGCATAGAGCTCCTTGTCATAAGTGGGGTAGTTCAGTGAGGCACCACCTAGCTTCTCACTGAAGTATGCCACTGGTCTCCCTCCTTGGGTTAGCACTGCTCCTATGCCTATTCCAGAGGCATCACACTCCACTTCAAACGTCTTGTTGAAGTCGGGAAGGACTAGCACTGGTGCGTGTGTAAGGCTGTCCTTCAAGGCCTTGAATGCCTTCTCCTGAGCTTCTCCCCAGCTGAATCCCACGTTCTTCTTCACTACTGCCGTCAGTGGTGAGGCAATACTGCTGAAGTTGGGCACGAATCTCCTATAGAAGCTGGCCAGTCCGTGGAAGCTCCTCACTTGGCTGATGTTTCCTGGTGTTGGCCATTCTTGTATGGCTCGAATCTTCTCTCCATCAACCTGTAGGCCCTGTGAACTCACAACAAAACCTAAAAAGACAAGCTTATCAGTACAAAAGGTGCACTTCTTGAGATTGGCATAAAGCTCTTCTTGTCGAAGGGTTTTAAGTACCATCTCAAGATGTGTGAGGTGTTCTGAGGCACTTACTATAAACCAAAATGTCATCAAAGTAAACAACTACAAACTTACTGATGTACGCCCTAAGAACTTGGTTCATAAGGCATGAAGGTGCTTGGGGCATTAGTCAAGCCGAATGGCATGACTGTCCACTCGTAGAGCCCTTGCTTTGTCTTGAAAGCAGTCTTCCACTCATCACCTTCCTTCATCCTGACCTGGTGGTATCCACTCTTGAGGTCTATCTTGAAGAAGACCGTGGCTCCACTCAGCTCATCTAGCATATCATCCAGCCATGGTATCGGATGCCGGTACTTGAATGTGATGTTATTGATTGCTCGGCAGTCCACGCATATTCGCCAAGTCCCATCCTTCTTGGGCACTAGTAGCACTGGTACAGCACATGGACTGAGGCTCTCTCAAACATATCCTTTCTCCAGGAGCTCCTTGACTTGCTTCTCAAGCTCCTTGGACTCCTCTGGACTCATCCGGTAGGCTGGCCGGTTGGGCAGGCCTGCCCCGGGCACTAGATCAATCTGGTGTTCTATGCCACGAAAGGAGGCAAGCCTGCTGGTATCTCCTCTGGAAATACATCCTGGAATTTGTTGAGGAGTGTTGCTACTTCATGAGGTAGCTCTACCTGTCCCTGTTCTATACTCAACAATTCCTAGGAAACCATTAGTAACATTAAGTCCTTTGAGGCTAAAGCTCTCCGGACATGACTAGGTTGAATAAGAAAGTTAGACTTGACAAGTTTCTTTTCCTTACTCATTTGGAGTTGTAGCTCATGTACCTGGGCAGGTGTAAGAGGAGCCAAGCTGACCTTTCTTTTGTCATGCACAAAAGTGTAGAGATTGGTTCGCCATCATGCCTGGTATCTTTGTCAAACTGCCATGGTCTTCCTAGCAGAAGATGGCCAGCTTGCATGGGCACCACGTCGCACACGACTTGGTCTTGGTACTTGCCCACACTCATGAATCTTGAGCTCCACTTTGTCATCTAGCCATCTCAGTCTATATGGTCGAGGATGCCTTGTCCTCTCTAGACCTAGCTTATCAACCATATATGCACTAGCAACGTTAGTGCAAGAACCACCATCTATGATGAGGTTACATACCTTGCCCTTGATGGTGCAACGGCTGTGGAAGATGTTCTCCCTTTGGATGGTCTCTGAAGGATCCACCATTGCACTGAGGAAGCCTCTAGTGACCAGCACTTCCCCCATATCAGGGTACTCAATGTCACCATACTCCTCTTCTGGTTCATAGTCCTCTTCATCTTGGGACTCATATTCTCCAGCCTCCGTAATCAGCATGACTCAGTTGTTTGGGCACTCCCTTGAGATGTGTCCACGACCCCTACACTTGAAACAAGTGATGTCACGTGATCTTTGAAGGTTAGAAGACTTACTAGGCTCTCTCTGGTCACGGGTGGGTTCAGGAGGCTTGCTCTTGAACCTTGACTCGATCTCTATGCTCTTGCCTTTGTCTACGGGCTTGGCATGTTGCTTGGTGCCCAAGGTGTCTTAGGCTTGCTGTGGATGTCTTGGCTCTTACGTTTGATGTGCTGTTCAGCTTGCACAGATAGGTGGAACAAGTCCTTGAAGTCGTTGTAGATTTGCCTTTCCACCTTGCAGATGATCCTTTCTTGGAGTCCATCCAAGAATTGTGCCATCAATGCTTCTTCATCATCATTGAGCTCCAATCTGTTCCTTCACTTCTCGAACTCTTCATAGTACTCCTCTACTGATCTGGTACCCTGCTTAAGAGTACGAAAACGACGTTGCAAATCTCTATGAAAGTAAGGTGGAACAAACCTTTATCGCATGAGGTCTTTCATGTCGACCCATGAGTCTATGGGCCTCATTCTCTTCCTCCTTCTGTCAGATACCTCACGATCCCACCAGATGAGGGCATTGTTCGTGAGTTGTGCTACTGCCATTGAGACTCTCCTAGGTCCTGGTTGGTTGTAGTGATCAAAGATATGATCCATTCGCTTCTCCCAATCTAGGTAAGCCTCGGGTCTACTTTTCCTGCAAAAGTTGGAGGAGTTAGTTTAACATCAGGATGAATTACCCGGTTATAGGTGTGTTCATCTCCATCCTCATGACGTCTAGGAGGCATTCTTGGTATCTGGTGAAGACCATATGGCTCAAAGCCATCATCTTCTGCCTCTGGTTGCCGTGGAGGTCCTCTCGGCCTATGGTGATAGTTATGAGGTTGCGTGTCCTCTTCTCCATCTGGCTGGGGTTCCTCCTGTTCGTGCCGTGTCCTAAGGTACTCAGGACCCTCAGGACGATCTGGCTCAGCTCTCACGTGCCTTATGGCCTGGAATCTTACTTGGTTAATGAGTCCAATGATCAGTTTAGAATGATCTTTTTAACTAGCTGATCAACTTGACATGTCTGCACCAAATCGTCTTTAATATTTGATTTAGAGCACGAAATGACATGAATCCAACGCCCATGTTAATCTAGCTCAATTTTCAATATTGTGACAACATTTGAGAATGAAAGAGCTACAACAAAGCCTCCAAGAAATCCATGTATCCCAAACTGTGTGGTGCCATGTAATATGCTTCATTTATAAACTTTTACTGAAGGAGCACCAATGATAAGTTTAGAATGATCATTTTAATTCGCCGATCAATTTGACATGTCCGCACTAAATCGTCCGTAACTTTTGATTGAGAGTTCAGAATGAAACAAATCCAACCCCCATGTTAAGCTAGATGAGTTTTCTATATTGTGATTAAATTAAGACAGCAATAGCAAGGACACAGCCTCCAGGTAATCCAGTCTATCCCAAACTGAGTGATGCCATGCATTATGCTTGATTTATAAACTTTTACTCAATGAGCCCCAATGATCAGTTTGGAATGATGATTTTAACTAGATGTACACATTAAATCGTCCCTTACTTTTGATTCGGAGTTCTGAATGACACATGTTAAGGTAGCTCAATTTTCTATATTGTGACAAAATTAAAGATTGAAATAGCTACTATAAAGCCTACAAGTAATCCAATCTATCCCAAACTGTGTGATGCCATGCGTTATGCTTCATTTGTAAACCTTTGCTCAATGAGCACCAATTATCAATTTAGAATGATCATTTTAACTAGGTGATCAACTTGACATGTTCTTACTAAATCATCTGTAACATTTGATTTAGAGATCAAAATTACATGAATCAAATGCCAACGTTAATCTAACTAAATTTTCAATATTGTGACAACATTTGAGACTGAAAGAGCTATGACAAAGCCTTCAAGTAATCCAATGTATCCCAAACTTCGTGATGTCATGCATTATGCTTCATTTATAAGACTTTACTCAAATAGCCCTAGTGATAAGTTTAGAATGATCATTTTAACTGGCCGATCAACTTGAAATGTTCGCACTAAATCATACATAACTTTTGATT